>JAQFXM010002121.1:0-26681 GCA_034693345.1 Entomobrya multifasciata
GCAATTGCAAGTATTCACCTAAACGCTAAAATAACTTCAAAACCTCACTCTCGTCTCGTCATATAGTAGTTACATCCAGTCCCAGTATAACATAGTAGCTCTCTTTTAACAATACAGATGCGCCAACAATTAAAATTTGTCGGTAATTTTCAAATAGTTAGCTATATATTCTTTAAATCAGTTACATTAAATTAACTTTTATATAGCGTTTTATATGTAGTGTGAAAGCTAGAGTAAAATACGCCTAGAAAAATTTGTTATAGACGTTAACCAACCGTACTGTCAAGTCAACTCTGTGCTAGTTTCTTAGTGCGTAACGAGGAGGGATATAGCAAAAGTGCAACAATGCAGAGGTCACATATTTATGGTACATTGTTATAGCACTTTGTGTTTTCTGTGTTCATTACTTGGCAAGAGGCTGGACTGAAATTAG
Organism: Entomobrya multifasciata; assembly: GCA_034693345.1. Lineage (NCBI taxonomy): Eukaryota > Metazoa > Arthropoda > Collembola > Entomobryomorpha > Entomobryidae > Entomobrya > Entomobrya multifasciata. Next base: position 434 of record JAQFXM010002121.1, read on the forward strand.
TTCGATAAACGAAGTGTGTGTGTGCAATCACTGTCAACTGTATGTGTGTAAAATTAAATTGAGTCATAAAAAGAGACTTACAAGTTTGCCATAAGTTTTGTTGAAAAAAGTCTACTGTTAACTTTAAAGTTGGTGTTCAAAGACAGAAAGCAGCAATGGCTGAAGGAAACTCGCTCAATTTTTTCCAAAAGATTGGAATGGAAGACAAGGTGGAATATTTCCTAATCCTGCCAAATGATGTAGCTGACATATCGCAGTTTATGTTGGAGGTGAATGCAGTTGCTCAAGATATCATTGGAGATTACATGTGGCACCAGGAGACTTTCCTTATACGACGACCAACTAAAGAGGATGTGGATAAATTTGATGCTCCAATACCTGCCAGCGTGAAATTTTTATATGGATCAACTCGATTTGGAGATAATGTGGAAGATGAATGGTTCATTGTTCATGTTTTACTACAACTTACTACACGATTTCCCGGGATAGTTGTTCGGTAAAAAAATCAATTTGATATTTTACACTCTTTTGATGACTTATGTATGAAAGTTTATGTATGTCCAATGCAAGTAATATGTTAAATGTTTCATTTAAATGTGTTCAACAGAGTAATTGACCACGACGGAGAATTCCTACTAATTGAAGCCGCTGACTTCCTTCCGGACTGGGCTGAATCGGATGAGAGTTGTGCCCGGAGAGTTTATTTACACAATGGTGCTATACATTTAATTCCTCGTCAATCGGGGCCACTACCTGAAGGTGTTCCAGAAATCCAAGAAGCCGTTGCAATTGTCAAAAATCACACTGAGAAAACGAAATGCTCGGAAAGTATTCAAAACTGTATTCGAAAGAGGATTGGAGAATATCCACAGAAAATGCAAGACAATTTTCATCGAGTTAATCTCATGCTTCCAACCAAACTAGCTGCAATTATCCAACAGGAGCCAAATTTAGTACCCTATGGAGTTGCCACATTTTACTTCCGGGATCCACTAGACATTAAGGTTACTTATTTGCTACGAAGAACAACACAAATTATATGTTCATATTTACGTAGAGCTCTTTTAACTGTTTTAACTATTTAACTCTAATTTAGATGGCTCGTCTTTATAAAACGTTCAAACCACGAGAAGGGCTTGTGAAAACTCGTGTCAAGTTTACCCGCTGTCTTTACGCAATGCTCCAGAAGCAGACCTTCCGTCCGGATCCCAAAGCCGGTTGGGCATTCCCTTCTCCAGCTTCCCCGGATTTTAAAGCCCATTCACTCGGTGCCAAACTTGTAAGCTAATAATATTGTATTTTTTCTGTTTATTGTAGAGACTCAATCTTTATTAATTGGACGTTCAATTAGTAATCAATCCTTTTGTATTTTTTCAGACATTGGGATTCGAAATTTTAGCCGCTAGACTTACAGGCAGCTTGGGTAATCCCAATCATACTGAAACTTTTGATGACTGCGCTGGATGGCTACGGTACGAACAGAGCTTGAAAAAGACAGGATATTTTAAAGATTACCTGGAAGGTTCCAAGCCCTACACTCAACTAGCAGAAAAGGCTAGATCCTTCTTTAATGATAACCTGACTGAATATGTTCGTCTTGGACATGAAGATGTGATGTTAAAGCATTTTAAAAACTCGTACAATACCATCAATGTTGATGTAAAAGCACTCAAAGCCCAAGCACAGAACCTTCCGCAAGATGATGATGAGTCCTGGATGGAAATTAGAACGGAGGAATTCGATGATCTATTGCAAAACCATTTTAAAACTCAAGCATCATCTTTATCTTCTAAGGAAATACCTCAAAAGCTCAGAGAATTTATGAACAAAATATCGGATTTTGAGGGCGTTGAGATATCTGACGAAGAAAATGAAAACAAAAACCATTCCAAAGCTCCCCCGGCCAAGGGAGAGATCCCAAACGGGACAACGACGGAAAATGAATTAGAAGAAATGCTAGAGCCGTTGGATTTCAAAGCGGACGAATTTGTATCGGCGATGGATAAACTCTTGTTAGGTACAGTGAACTAATCACTTTATCATATCAATTGAATTATAATTTTACTTTAAAACATTGAATTTTATTTGGAATTGTTTTCATTAGACTTGGGCCAACGCGATCAAGATTGGGATGCTTCAGATGACTCATATGGAAGTGAAGATGACCTGGACCTAAACTTGGAAGAGATTAAAAATATGCATAAGGGTTCAAAGATTGCAGAGTTGATGGGCCAAATGGATGCAGAACTTGCACAAACCGATGTTGGGAAAACCTTCAGCAATACCAATGGACCGTCCACGTCCTCAAGTTCAAGTGGTGTGCGGAAGAAAACTAAAACGGGTGGTTCAGCAGCTACTACCAAAGTTGATGATCTCGAAGAATTTGATGACCTTCAAGCAGTTGACCAATTTGACCTGGACATGAATACGTTTTCCAATATGTTGGAATCATTCCGAAGCCAAGAAGGACCCACTGGTCCATCTGCCACTTTATTAAGCAGTGTTGGTTTTAATTTCAAAGATCTGAAGCAATAATGCAAACAAATTGTTTAAATTTTTATTACATATCACAACTCTTACTACTATGACTTAAATGTGATGTATTAACAGCTATGGTAATTTTTGTATTTAATCCACATTCGTTATCCTGTAATACAAATTAAGTGAAATAATGCATCCTTTCCTTGTGTAAAACAGTAATTGATAACTAGCATGTGTTTTTGAAATTATGAATAAAAAATAATTTTATATGCGAAAAAACCAATAGAAGATCAAAGAAAAAGTTCAAATATTTTCATTCACGTATTTTTATTCAATCAACTTGAATAATAGTGTACAACGCTGTTTTGACATTTTTTTAATTTTCTAGAGATTTAAATACGTACTCCCTTTGCATTGCATGCATACATAATATGATAACTTTTTTCAACATTTTTTAAACATCAAATATGTGTGATCATACCTGTATTTTTTAACTTAATTCTATCAGCAAGAAAACGACAAAGTTATTTACGTAAACATTAATTTACTAATTCACCAAAAATTGAGATACATTTGACTATAAAACATATCTCGTCACGATAATAATAGTATTTTTCATAATAATAATTATTAAAGAATATATATTACGGATTATATATAATCTAGATAGGTATAATATATTTATTTATAAACTACTATTTTTATAAACATCCTTGTTAAAACTAATAATCTTCCAGTGCATGAGTAATTTGAGTATATATGACATTTTTTGTTTTATTAGCTGCTGCTAGTTATGAGTTTCTTAACTAAAACGTAGCGAATCCTGCGTTATATAATTTTATTCTATTCTATTCCTAAAATAATAATATTATGTCATGTTCCATGTTGTACGACAAGCTTACACTTTTTCACCGATGAAAAATGAGTGTTTTTTGGTGATAACCAAAACGTACTATTTTTAATTCTGAAAGAGGACAGTTTTCAATGACAAATAAGAGACTAATTTCCAAAATTTACTAACTGCTGCTACTTTACCTCATTTCAGAAATGTTGAATTTATATAATAAACGTAGTAATTATTTCGCCTTATAAATTGTAACGCATAAACAAAATATAAAAACCTCTCTATAAATTATTCAACATACAATGTTTTTAAATGATATAAACACAATGGAAATCTGTATGTACCAAAAACGATATTTTAATGCGCAAAATTCTTTTCTATGAGAATTCAGCTGCATGGGTTACATGTTGCATTGCTTGTGTTATTTTTTACGTATTCAAAAATTAGCAGCATGGCGTGTATAATGTCTTGTATTTTTATCGTAGTAAGTAGAGTAGTTTTGCAATATATATTTAAAATCTATATATAAATTCGACTATGATTTTTTAACTAGATAAGTAAAATCAAAATGCGAAAAAAATATTTCTAAGAATGAATCTTTCAGTTTAAATCGTAAGATCATTGTGAAAGATCAGATCTTGACTTCCAGCGAAATTTGCGGCAGACATTCAAAGAAAACAAAATTCTATAAGTCGTTGCCATTTCTAATCAATTATTCATACATCGTACACGAGGAAGAAAATGTTTTTCTTATTGTGGAGTGACAAATAGGAAGACAAGTATAACAACCTATAGAATATTCTTTTAACAGTTTGAATTTGAGTGGAATAGTACAAGAGACAAAAAATTATACGATCAAAAATCGTAATAAAGAAATAAAGGTAAGTTGAAGAGGTTTTGAGATAGACATTTTCAAGTATTTTTGTAACAAACTAAACTAAATGAAACTTTCGATACTTATATATTTAAATACACATAATTTTTGTAATGTTTATAATTATAACTAACAGTAAATACGTAACGAATTATTTCACGACTTTCATGGCAAGAATCAGTGCTAGACTCAAAGGGTATTCATGACTTTGGCACTCCTTATTAAGTTTAAAGTATTATTTTAGTTTAATAGTTTGGGTGGGGAGGACACCGCGATGGGGACATTGTAATTGTATTCATGTTATTTCCTACAGGAAGAAATTTGTCTTCTTAACGTTTCTTAATTGGTACAGTAGAGATGCTATGCGTTTTGTAAACTTTTGCGATTACGGCACATACACATCATGAAGAATGCAGATAGAGAAAAAAGTAACGTAACTGTAACAAATGATCAGTTATAGAGTCGACTCTTCTTGACACAATTAAATGATCATAAATCCAACCCGAACTTGCTTTTTGCTACTAACACCAACGGTTTACAATGGCGTTATCTGTTATCATGTTTACAGCCTATGATTTGGGCAGAAGCCCAATATTTACACAATCTTTCTTTTCGCATTATCCTGGCTTCAGTACGCCTGATTATCCAGATCGAATTTTATAGTAGCTGCAACCATATCTATCCAATTTGTGACGCATACACCAAAAACTAGCAGCCAGTTTTTAACAACCATGAAAATCAGTTAATTAACCATAAAACTCTATATACTACGTATCCGCCTAATTAGTACAATAATATTTTTTGGTGGAGAATATTTTTTGCGTAAGAATTAATAAATTGTTTTTTATCTCAGATTGTTTGTCCGTTAAAATTGATCAAGTGATTCAATATAATAATATCAATGTAATTATCACCTCAAAAATGAATATTTTCCAAGAATTAACATTTAAAAATATTAATCAAGATACGAGTACTTTAAACATCAATAAATTACCATTTTGTTTAGCTAATCTTAAGTCTTTGTATGAGGCAATGTATATTTTTGGTATAATATGCCATTTTGTTCGATTGATGACTTTTAACTAATATTTCCTATTTGAACGAATACAGAAATGCTTCCTTTTAAAAATAATTTCATAATTGGTTTCTATCATTTCTATGAAATTCTAGTAACTCTGATTTGTATCCTTTTTTAAAGGTAACAATAAATGAACATTTTCACCAAATTTTTAACAGAGAATTTAACTTTTTTCGTGCATACGTGACGTGCCACGGAGTTACAATATTAGTACCAAGTAGATTTCTTTCTGTCCTTCAGTAAACATTAATTTTTCAAGCTATTACACTATAGCAGTAATATCAGATAGGTTTCCACGAGTATATCTATAATCTTTACGTAACTTCATTTATGTCATATACGTAAGGTGTATATATTTTAAGGTAGAGCAACAAGACAGTAACAATAGTTATGTTTATATAACCGATTTTTTGTTGACAGTGTAACACTAACCTGTGAAATGCTTAACATAGTAATCTGCTAAATATTTAAGTTGAGCAGTAATAATTCTTGATTTTTTTTGTATATTCACTAATTGTAGAACAAACTAGACTTTAATTGACATTGATTAGCTACATAAATTGTGTGCATTTATGTATAAAATAATTTCTAATTGAAAATGAGACTCAAATGTTTCGCATGGAACAATATCAATCAAAATGGTTCTTCATGAGCTTGTATAAAAACTCGAAGAAAAAATAACTTATTGTATAGCGCATTAATAAATCAAACCCCTCAAACCTAAATTCACAGTTCTCTCCGTTTTTCATAAATGCTGTCGAGAGACATGGAGAAACCGAATTCGTCACAGGGACATAAATGTATAAATGACTACACTTTAAATGGAACATATGTTGTAGTTACAAACTAACTGAATGACTCTAAAACAAAACTGGCAGCAGTTCATTCCTCTAAACAGAGAAAACATCAAAAGTAAATCAAACAGCAAACTTTTTTTTCATAAGAGTCATAAAGAGATGAGTAGTTGTAGTTTTGGTAGCGATATAAATAAACGGTGTCATATCATCATTTTGAGTGCGTTGTGGTCAATTGAGACTCCTTTCTCTCTCTCCTTCTAGTACGGAGCAAAACGGTTATAACCACCTCGGTAAACTGCGGCCTATGAGAAAATAAAATAAATTATTCATTAGATGTTTTCATTTGCTTTGACAAAAGGTCAACGTTACAATAAGTACTACTTTAATATAATCGTAGTCAATCCAATAAGCAATTTCATGAACAACTTACCCCGTATCCTGTCACCGGACCAATATTATGGTGACTGAGGTAGGTTTCCGGAAATTCTCTTCCATACCTGTATACAAAAATGGAAATATATTTGATGTATTAAAAAAATCTACCATCAGTTTTATTATAGGCAAAAAGAATAATATGCATGCTGAGCTCAGCATGGGAAAAAACCTATTCAGTTTAGAAACACAGACTGTGTTTCACAGTATTTGGACAAAATACATACACGAAAAGTTTTTACTTTCTTATTTAGTGTTTTCCACGAAGAAATCAAGAACATTACGTACATTAAATGTCTTTTCGTATTTGCCAGTGTCACTGACTAATATTTTTTTTGTATACGACCATATAAAATCTATCATAAGATGAGTATGTCTTTATTATATCCTGCTTCAAAACTGGATGACTTGATGTGTCCTGACGTACATAATAGCAATCACTTCGCTCCTGTCTTGTTAGCTATAGATTGCCAAGTGCCACTGATGCAGTAAAGTGAAAGTAAGGTGAATCCTAATCGGAGCGAAATGCTGCTAGCAACAAAATTACCATTTTATCTATTTCATTCCTCTCAAGTCTCTGAATCAATCGTGCGTTTCTTTCCCAAATAGATAGCGACACCTACTATACAATAAAAGTCACTCGACTGGCTGAGAATAATAACCCATCAATTTAAAATCATTTTCCCAAGGAAACATCCTTTTAGCTTTTCCAAGCAATGACCTGCTTTCTAAAAATATATGGAGTTTCTACATCAACCCTGCTAAAATGGAAAATACGTAGTGACCACGGTAGCCGCAGGACAATAATGATTCTTTTTTTGGTTTCCAGTTAACGATTTTACCAAATAACAAAGCTGTGCTACTATAAGAGTAAAATTTGATGAGAATATATAAAGACTACATCTATCTGCAAATTTTATTATGTGTCCATAAAACATAATATAGCATTTTATTCCCCCTTATATTTCTTTCCTTTTTATGAATTTTCATCCGAGTACATTTTTAAGCATAAATTTCTGTTGCAATGACTTTACGCAACACATTATTCTACGATGTTGGATTCAAATGTTTTCATTAATCCAAATCCATTTTCCGCTCATCTTAGACCTATTTTCCGATTGATCGTACGTATCGATCAAACATTTCATCTTTACGATTTATTGAAGGCAGTAACGTGTAACTTGAGAGGACTTCCGTACACATACAATTTTGTTGTGATAAATGAGGGTAACAAATCGCGACACATAACTTACATTATGTTTCAGACACGCTAAACATAACGCTGATCGTACGGGGTACAATACTACTATTTCGAAGAAGTGACAGCATTCAAAAGGAAGTGTCTGCCTGTAAACCAACACACCACCTACCTCGTATTTTATGACATGACAACGCTACGACTTACGTCGCCCCATTTTTTGCACAGTGCAATTAATCAAATGATTATCTCAAGCATTCATAAGGCAAGAAAACTGTAACAAGCATGAGCTCAGCATACGTTGTTTGATAACGCTCTCAGAAACAGAGTTTTCGTTCACGATTTTAAGTATAATTTATAAAATATGTATGTTTGCTTACCCGGGTACGAAACTAGCAACTCCAGCTGGTTGAGCAGCGGCTGCTGCACCAGCATACGCAGCTCGGGCAGCGGCTGCAGTGTAAGTGGCGGCAGCAGCGTAAGATGCCTGATAACAAAAAACATTAGCATTAGCACATTTAAAACACATTAGAAATCATTTATATTTTATGCAAAATTATTCACTACTTCAACTAAAACCACTACAACTAAAATTGTTCAAAAATATATATACATTCACATTTAATACGGACATGATACACAAGGCATATAATTTTAAATTCTTTTTACTCATCGTTTACATCGATTCTTTTTATATTACTCTTGTCACATGGCAGTCGATAATCCCAAATTTAATATTAAGTACATTATACTATCTACTTTTTGCATGCTTTACCAACAACTAGTTATTACTCGTGCATGACACAACAGTTTATAAAACATCATTAATCTATATTATCTTGTTTTTAATCCGCCAAAACAGGGTTTTAAATATATTTTTCAATTTTGCTTCTGAGAAGCTTCTCTGCAAAAAACAACAAATACATGCGAAATTTACAGTTCAGATATCACATCACATAATGCTTTTTAAAAATAGATTTTACAACAACAAATGCGCATAACTTTGACAAGCAATGATGATGTACATACAGATTACAGATAAAAACACGAGGATTTTTTAAGCTCTTTATTCTTTGTTAGAAAGGATGGCATTTTTGATGATAAAGAGAGTACTGTAAAGGAACATGTGTGGAAGAAAGTCGTAAAAATATTTCCACCTTTCAAACGAAAACATACAAGCGAATTTTATAAATAGTCGCATAACGAATGACATAACATGCGATGAAAGTTCATCATATTGGTATTTTGGTATTTAGCTTTTTCTCTCCCACTCGACTAAATAATAATGAAACATTAACCGTAGCGTAATTATAGCGTTACATGTGCTTGTGCACATGTATTGTCATACATGTACAATGTTATGTATACATAATCAGATCAAGAACATGGCATATGTCGAAAAACATCTCAGCAGCATGGCATACATCGACAGACCAAAAACGACAATAGCAATCCAAAATCTGCCAACATACGTAAAATAAAAAATAACGACTCTTGAAAACGCATGAGCATTTGCGGATGTCGATGCATGGAATGATACCAAAACCAACTTTTTCTTTATTTTCAAGAGAATCACCGTCATTCTCATCATTATCATCACAGAGAATCATCTCTGTTTTTCGTACAGACAGATTATATGCATTAGCTATTGAGAGTTCCTCGACAGCTTAACATAGAAAACTGCTTGTTCTTTACAGAGTATGTCGACTTGGCTATGACTATGACAGTATTATATTTTCCCTCGGAAGAAATAGGAAAAGAAACTGAAAATCCCTACCATCTGGATGCACAACTTATGTAATACCAAAAACATATAGGCATACATACAATAACAGAACAGAGTCAAGGAAAAAATCGATTTCCACGTTTCCAGTACGTAGAATTGAGACGTCTCCTCTTTCTCTTGCTGATATATTCTGCTTCCTTACAAAGCTTCTTACAAAAGAATATGTGCACATATCTGTGGGCGGTAGGAAGAAACAGTAACAAAAAAACGGCGACTGCATTGAGTTTTCAGCATAGTCAAAGTCTACATATTATTTTCCAGTGGTAGTACAAGTAAGCACAAGAGCCAGAAATCTGATTTTCAACAAGAGGAATATTCTCTTTACTTTTTGAAAAAATCTTTTCTATTTTCTGTGGGGCAAGATAACTTGATGAACTCGAAAAAAAAACGAATGCCATCTCTCATGAGACCTTGGATTGTGAATGCTTTGAATTCAAAAAGCTATCACATCATGAAAAAAACAACCAAACCAAACACGAAGTTTTTTCGTGTTGCATTTCCACTTTAAAACTGAGAATCCTTGAATAGCAAACATGCGGTTACGCTCAACGATATAAACTATATAGTTTTCCCTTTCCCGGAAATTAGCAAAAATGCTGAGCTTCACTCTATTTAACGAAACCTAACAAGTACCTCGTTATGAATACCAAGCTACTGTATAGCTAATTAAACTTACAAAGTACAAACACTGCTCTTCATAAATGTTACAAATCAAATCTATGCATATTTCCTTTCAGCTATGCTCTTTGGAATTCACATACAATCAAGGATACTTTCCAAAATACGCTATTTCCGCCTAAGGGCAAAAAAACCAGGTCATATAGCGAAAACGAGAACCTGGAGTTTTGGAGCTCATTGTTTAGTACAAAGACTTATTTTCCCCCTATCACCTATTAAACTTTCATGTGGGAGGAGTCACATGAACTAAAATACTGCTAAATCGAGCCAAAATCTTTTAACACTTACTTACTCACTCCTTTTCTTTTCGAAATTTTAAAATTGTAACTAATGTATTCTTTTCTACATGAAAGCAATACAATAACGTAAGCATTTGAATCCCACAATGCAATGGTGATGATGATAGTACATTTGGGATGAAAGCTTTTTCTTCCACGGCACAACGAACAGAAACATCTAGTTTCACAAATGAGTCCTCAGAAAATCTGACAACTGACAAGAAGGAGAATGCCGATTTTGCAAAGAACTCTTTGCTCCATTAATTTCACCAACTTGCTTCTCCACCTCCTTTTAGAAAACGGCTTATATTATTTAGACAAACATTATGTACATACTAGAAAACAAGCATGAAACGCAGGTATCCGCAACGTATACATGCATATTTTCCATTTAAAAAACTCCTCCTATTCTATGACCACATATATGTAAGATCCACATGGAACTGAGCCAAAAAAAAGAAGATTTTTGTTCCACAACAGTAAATATTATTACAAAACTGAACAAAAGGCCCTTTTTACATAACCATTATTTCTACTCTCGTCCACCATTTTCTCCAAGTAAAAAATATTCATGTAATATCAGCCAGACTATCATAAAATGGTAACTGACTAACTATTAACTAAGGCTCCAAGAATAGAAATATAATAATGCATATGTGGAACTTTTTAGGAGGTATGTACACGCGCAATTAATATCTGCCGACGCACGCCCGCTGTATGAAATTCCAGCGCTTTTTCTCACAAGATAGTTTTAAGTAACATTAAAAGCCATCAAAATCACAAAATGAGCTCGTTCATCGAAGAAATAGTGCTTTGTATGGGTTGGTCTTTTAGTTGTGGACATATAGGGAAGCTTTCTGCAAAGTCTCCAAAATGCTCAGAAGCGTGAAAACGAGTGAAACATTACCACCAGACGTTATTCTATTGTGGGTAAGTATGTTCCACAAAAAAACTTGCAGATGATAATATTAAATGTCGACACATCCTATTCTATCCATTTTCTCGGGAAAAAGTAAAAGGAAAATGCTCTTTTCCTCCAAACAAGTCCAGCTTTCGCCAACATGACCAAGAGTGAAAATTTTCCTTCAATGCACACAGCGCATTAATACTTACAACTTGTATCTTTACAACTGAAAACTCGGCTAGAATATCATAAAAGCATTATCTACTTTTCTAACAAAAAGTTCTTCTTGTTAAGTCAACCATCCTAAAGTCGAAAAGCAGAGATATAATAGGTATTATATTTGTAATACAAGTAGACAAGTGCATTATTCCATTCTATACGAGAAGAATGTGGATTAAAACAGAACAAAAGTGATGAAAGGCAATGATGTTGCTTATTCCTTCTACTTTGAATGAAACAATAATAAACACTGACTTTTCTGTTTTATAGATAATGGACAAAACTACATTAACTTTGCTCCTTTCACCTAACTCTAGTTTTTCTCTTTAGATTACAATACTTTCTACATGCCAAGTCAAGCATACTGACCTCACCCTTTCTTTCCCAGAAGAGAAAACTTTCATCACTTCCAAAAAAATTCACCATTTACCTGTCCAACCCTATAAAATTTTCAGCGACTATCAACTACGCTTCCCTATATAAAGCTAAGAGAGATTCTATACCTGCTGACCAGAGAGCTGAGTTTACTTTCTCTTACATATACATGAAGCTTGAAAATCTACACAAAGAGAAGAGGGATCACAAGTTCATTCCGCTTAAAGTCTTTTTTTAAACTTAGCTTTCACAAGTAACTGTGGGACGAAACGTCATCATGATCAACGAAGCTCTCGTTCGTTGGCTCAGTTTACACTTACATACATGAGTGCGAGTAAAGTTTGTATAAAGTATCAAAAACTTCAATTATATGTATGTTGGAATGTATGTACATATTTTCTTCAAATAGACTGAGCAACAGCAGTAATTTCTCAATCTTTATATGCAATATACTCAATATATTCTTAGCAGAAATACATACATTATCAAACTCTCCACTGAAAATTGCCTCCGGAAATATCCAAAAGTTCTAGTAATACATATATTATATAACGATGAGTAAAATTAAATGCTTGGGACGAGAAAACAGCCAGTTTTGAAAGGAAATAGTCTGGCCTGGCTCCTGCTTGTGAAATTTGCCACGGGTGTGTGGAGTGTGGATGAAATCAATCTAGCATACAAAACAGTGGAAAGCCACATTTTAGTGATAGTGACTTTATAAGGCACAAAAGCTTAAAATAGTTAACTTTATAAATGTACATAACCGATGTACCTTTTCCTCAAGAGCAATCAAAAACTTTTAAAGAACTTCTCTTTCTTTATGCTACCTTCGAAATGTGTTTTGTTAACCAGGGTATTATTACTAAATATGTATAGCGTTCGTGGTGAAAGACTGGAAACTTTGGACTTCCACGGCACGGATCCACAGAATAATCAAACCTTCATTTTCACAACATCTAATCTTAACCCAAAAGGTAGTCCTATTTAGACATGCCTACATAAAACTATCCAATCATAAATACATACGTAACATGAATGAAATACAAAATTAATTCGTCTGACCCCAAATGACGCGCCTTTATATGATAAATTTTTAAAACTGCTTTAAAATAGCGTCAAATGTTTTGAATGAGGTTTTTCGTAAACCGTACAACTCTTGATTAATCATTTTAAACACGAGTAATGATAACACGGCAATCCTTAGGGGAAGTAGGGTAAACCCGCCGCATAAAACTTAGGTGTAATGGTGTAAACTAGAAAAGAAAAAGACCGAAAATGAAAATGCACACAAGCACGCAGCCTTCATTCATCACTTCATCTCTGCCCAAAACCAACATCGTGCATTTGCTATGAATGTTTTCACCATCCTGTCTGTTCTCAAATCTTCACTTTCATCCTCTCCCGAATCTTAAGACTCAAGCAAAGCATCAGTCAGCCAACTGAGTCAACACTGTACACGCAATTATTTACTCAATGTCAGATATCCGAAAAAGAAATGGAATGGAGCTTGCTCTCATGCCAGAAAAATCAATAAAACTCTGTAAAATCATCATATTATTAAGAACTCTCCCGTTAAAAGGATCAAGGCATATCCATAAAACGAAAAAACAAACAAAAAATGTAGCAGATTCCATAGATAAAGATATTGAGTATCCGTTTACATAAGATTTTAAAATCAATTTGGTTGAACTCAATGCAATAAACCTATAATCTTTATTCCCACCAAACTGCTAGACCAATGCAGGTATGGTATATGAAATATGCAAAGTATTTGCCAACATTCCAGAGCGAAAATTGATCAATTTAATCCAATCACTTTTCTTTGCTAGTATTCAATCACAGAAAAAACTGCGAGGACATCCTTTTGACACGCAGACAAATAGTGAAAGCAATCTGAATTATATTAAACTACTGTCTATGAACTATAAAAGCTCTGGGTTATACTAGTCTACGTAATAAAAAAGGATACATAAAATTTTAGTTTCATTTTAAACATTCATGCATTCGTTCAGGAAATTCTACACAATCACTATATTTGAGGTACTTTTTAAATTTGAAACCATCACTAAAACAAACAGACGCGCATAAGATTCTCCAAAGCGGTCATACAATGCCAAAGAAAATTACACAATTCCAAAACAACATTCATACTATACAAAACTGTTCTACTTCAACTGCGTCTCCGAAGCAGTTTCTTTTGTTAGGTGAATATTCCAGCCCTAAATATACATACATACATAGGTGAATATTCGCACATTCGTTTTAAGAAAGGGTATCATTACTTTCTACAATACTTTGCCAGGAGTAGGACCCCCTTGTGACATTACTTTTTCCCGAAAATTTGAGCTTTGAGGTATCATGTGGTACAAAACGTAGTTGAAATGAATACTACAATACAATTTTTAAGTTAACCACGATGATGTCATCTAGTTTATACCTTTTTATATAAATTCAATTTTGGCTGAATGTGCATGTGCTATCCGATTCGCACGTTGCATGCATGACAGAAAGAAAACACGTATTTATATAAAATACACCATTGTCCACCATCATCTTATAAATATTCTCCCAGACATTAATGATGTGAATAATTCAACAAAATGTGACATTTATGGAAATATTATCAGTCTCTTCCATTCATACATGAAATTTAGATAGGTATGTGTTTTAAACGAAATGGTTGATTTTCTTCTTACCTGCACTCTAGGATCCGTTGCGGCCGTTAAGAAGGGGTCATAGTAGACAGCTCCACTGTACAAAAAAAAGAAGTTTAAAACTTATTATCCAGATATGCTCAATCGCGAGCCACAATACAGATCATTTTAAATATATAGTTTAACAGTCACAGTATAACTCTAACTGTCCAATCACCAAATGTACATTAATTTGTACATGATTGGTTGAGTTGAAATACAGAATACACGTTGATTTTTAGTCTGACTATAAATTAAGCTTCGAGATCGGCAACAACGTCATTTATTGATCGTTGGACGATGGACGACTGCTTTTTTGAAAATTTACTTTCTTGAGTTTTTTAAAATAAAATAAAATACTTGGATGCAATCATGTTTATTTCTGAAACTTTAAATGAATAAGAATCAGCATTAAATTGATCGACTACCAGTTTCATAAAAGAAACCCGACAAGGTTTTTTTCAATACTTATGGGGCAACTTGAAGTTTTCAAACTTTCTTCATTTGACAAACATTTGAACACAATTCGGTAATTTTATTTATAAACTTTTCTAAAACTCCACTTCTTTCTACTATTTCCCTTTTCATGACAAATAGATTGAAACATAAATGACTTAAAACTACAGATTATATTATGTTTCAAATAGGAACATGCAAGAATTTTATAAATATAATGATAAAAGTTTAAAGCAAATGCTGTAAACATTCCCATGCATTGATACCGTCAATCTCATGCTCTTTTTTAGCGTCAGTCAATTGAGCGTAATTTCAAGACAAAGTAAAAAAGAATTTTCCTCTTAAACGAGTACATTATATAAAACATTGTAGTCGATTCAATTTGCTGAGGGACAATCACAAAAAAAGTATATAGTTATCAAGTTTGGAAAGATACAAGCGTAATCCAAGACTGTACCAATTGGAATTTCGAGAGCAATCTTTGGATATTACAAAACATTATATTAACCTTTTTGCACCACAACAGCATACTTATAGAAATTTTGACTTCAGAAACAAAAGATAGCATAAATACAGAATTTATTATATTCAATTTCAAATACAGAATTCAAAACAGGACAGTAAAATAAAAAACAATTTTCACATTGCATCGCCGCAATAAATACAATTTGCGTGATATAAAAAATTGATGCGCAAAATTTATCTATTGCCAGTAAAGTACCAAAAAAATATATTTTTCTTCTTCTGCTAAAGAAAAAATTTTCTCATGAAGAAAAGAATACTAATAGGACAGACATATTGCAAAATTTCATGTCACTAACACTTTATTCAGTTGTAAAAAACAGAGATGCTAGGTCAAACAAACAGACACTATTGTTAACTTACGGGGGTAATCCATGCAAGCCAGCTGCCGCATTCAGATTCAATGATGATTGACGAGCCAAAGCAGCCGCAGCAATAGCAGCAGCTGAACTATTGGTGCCGACCAAAGGTGACTGGTGGTGAGCACTTACACCCGCAAGTCGGTGACCCAGGCTTCGTTGCAACATTGCCGCTCCTCGCATAGCTCCCACTATTTTGTCATTTGCAATGTACCATCAAACAATTGGTACAGATATATATATTTAATTACAATTGTCATTCAATAAATGCATTAGCAAACTACAATAAAAAGCACTTTAAATCATTGTAAATAAATAAATAGAATTAAAACATTTTTACGGGCAAAGTTCATTCGTGAGACAAAAAAAGCATCATTACCGGACTTAATTGATCACAACAACCATTTTACATGTGCGTGTGTACAAAACTTTCACTAGATACGAAAGGGCTAGAGAAAATAAAAAGATACGAGCAGAACACAGATAAATGGACAAAACTTTATTTAAACCGGTTGTCATTAAATATGCGTATGTTTAGAGTTTTCAATTGCATGTCAACGATGATCGTTCTCTGTAAATATGGGCCTATTATAATTTTAAAGCTGTGCGTGCACTATTTATACACAATTAATATGTACATGTTATAATTATATCTCGAATCAGTTTATAAAATATCCAGCCAAGAACACATTTATTTTATAACATGCACATATTCAAGTATCTGACTCTATAACATTTCTAATGATTGCTATAGTTAAGTCAAAAGTTGTACTTTTACACTAACGTGCAATTCAAGACAGTATTTTTAACTGCAAATACAGGGATTTAAGAAAAAGTTAGACTATTCAAGTAAAGTTGCTAGGTGATTATAGGTTAGTTAAATGAATTTGCTGGGCTATCAATGCATCCTTTTGCCATTAACTCTACTGATTCCATGAAAATGAAGCTAATTCCAATTACTAATGCATTACAATGCGCCAATACTTCATAAATTTATTAATGGAAATGTATGCAAACTGTTACAAATATGAACAGTTTTCATTGAAAATGTTAGGCTTGTGTACTTTTGATTCGATTCCCTTTTAGAAAATTCGTACCGTAATATAGACAAAAGTTAAACACGTTTTCTCGTACTCTTAATCAGGAAAAGTACCAGTAAAACTCATGTCATTTACCGAAACCCACTATGTATCCGGGAGGAGGGTTTGTTAAGTTTAACTTACCTCCGTTTTATTGGCCGAGATGTCAAAAGTAAGGGATTAGGAGATAGTGGTGGTGAGTTTGCTGCAGAAGCAGATCCGATCCACGACCAGGGAAGCTGCGGCGGTAGTCTAACACCTACACCAATTCACTAACATTCAATTCAGCTGTGAATGAGTGAAACTACGCTTACACTCTGCATTCATATGAAACTCATACGAGCACGACATGCTGCAGTTGTAGTCATGCCATGTCTACCATTACCATAAATGTTTTAAAACAAAAAAAAACTCGAATTCCACAATTGCCATATCACTAATTTTCGGTTTAGTTGCTGTTTAGATACTTGTCTAAAACTTGATAATGGTAAGCAAAACCTATGCAAAGACAACACTACCAACAAAAAAGAAAGCTAAATATAAATTCACACTTATGCAAGTAAGTAATTTCTTTGTTTTCACGTGCACATAAAAAACTCATAAAAACCTAGTAACAACGCGTCTTTCTAATTTCCTGTGATGTTGAAAACCCGGATTCTCAAACAAACACGCATCATAATTGTAGTTATGGGTTTAAATTCATAATAAAATAAAATAGATTTTTACATGCTTTCTTTGAACTAACTGAAGCCAATGTGTCAAACACTGTAATGTAAATGTATTTTGAAGGATGAAAGCAAACACCAATATATGCCAATTTTGAATTGTTATTTAGGAAGATGAACTTCCAAATTTGTGACTTGTTTTTTGAAATTGTGAATGTAGTTGTATAGATGCGCAATGTAATAATAATAATATTGAATGTTATTTCGTTCACTCGATCGCCAGTTATCTTACCACAAAACTTGAAGCCTACCTTATTGCTTGTATAAATTAAGAAACGAAAAGGCAATAATTACATTCATAATATACAACTTAAATGACAGCAACTGGCAGGCAGCCAATTTTGTTTAGCTAGCAGCATAGCAGCGGAGATTTTCCACATAGAAGAATATATTTTCCATTCATTTGTAATGACCCAACAACCAACACATTTCAATGACTACCGGTAATAAAGTTTTGTGCCAAATTAAAAAAGGGATAAAAATTCTGTTTCCTTGCTCAAAAATTTTCAGTCCAGGGATATAGGTTGAAAAAATAAAAATAAATAAGTAAAAATTATTCAGCCAACCAACAAAGTTTCACTGTTGGTTTCCGAAAGGTCTACACTGGTTTGTTGCCACAGACTGGTAATTATATATTGTGTCAATTTGCTACAACTACAACAAACAGATGGATGCATTTTTCTAAAATGTTTTCAACTGTCATCACTTCTTTTATCAACTATGTATCTCTGTGGCTCAAAAGGAAATTATCTGATATATAGGTAGTAAATGTTTGCATTGCAACATAAACTATATTACTACTGTCTCCATAAAACTTTGTGAAGAAGGGAGCTCGAGAGGAAAAACGTAATGAATCTATTACACAGCATACAACATACATAAAAACCATACAGGAAATGATCAACAAATCCAACTAACCGTTTGCAATCCCCGTAGTAATTGGTTTCTTGGTTTGAACACGGGCTGTTGCATTATTCACCTAAAGAGATCAATCCAGACAAATAAAGGTACATATTAAAAAACATTCAAAATATACAACAAAAAATTTAAGCAATGGAAATCATCATCAATAAATTTGTAATATTTTTTTTGATATATAACATTATTAAACAAAATACCAACAATACAATAACAGTACAGTTTTTCATTGACATGTCACATGCTTCAATTCAATTATTGTTATAATAGCAGATTCAAGTATGCAAAAAAGAAATTATAAGTAGTAATAATAAAAATAGGTATAAATATATATAGAGACAAGAGGGCTTGAGTCCAATACAACATAATGCTACTTTGTATAGAGAGATAGAGAGAGATTTTTGGGGGCACTAACAAGAGCACCGAATTAATTACATCGCGTTGTTCTTTTGTTATTTTGTCCTTTGTTATTGTCTCATACACAATGTATTAATTTCTCAGTTAAAAATTTTACCGCAGCATTTCAGTTTATTTTGCTTTCACTGCTTTCCCCACCCTTGACATTCCATAGCATTCGCTGATTAAAATTCATTACTACAGCTTATTGCACTAACGGAAAAAGAGACAGATAAGGGATAAAACTAATATTACATTCCATTTATTAGATTATGGCACGCCCAATTTCATATTCCGTATGGTGTTGGCATTACACACTGTGAAAGCAGAATGCACATAAAGATTTATTAAAAATATATATACCAGCCAAGCTTGATCAATATTAAACTAGAGAAAGACGCGTGCATAGTTGAAACACTAAGCGTAAAGTAGTGGTACTTGATATTGCAACTCTGATGGTTAGACAGGTGATGCCAAAAAATATGCCATAATCCCGACTTAACACATGCAAAGAAAAATGAATGAAACTTGTACTAAACTACCGTGGCTTATCGTTAGTTGATCTCCCCTTGTTCCCGGTTAATAATCCACACCGCCACCGCTGCTTAAACGTTGCGTGTCAAAATTTAGTCCCGTATGTAAATGTGTGCTTTATGCATTATATTTTTATATTAAGAATGAATACCTTCTGCATATTTTTGTCTAGAATTATACAACTATGTCGTATTGCGTCCGTAATAAGCTTAAGTTCTCAGAGAAAAACTACGTACAGTAGGGAAAAAATCTAGAACAAAATTTCACCAAATAGTATTTCACCAAATAGTATTTCACCAAATAATAAGTCACCATTCGCTATAATAGATAATCTTCAAGATATCAAACTATGGTAGCTATTACAGCGGTAAATTCTTTAGAAGAATAAGAGAAACTAACTCTCTGACTTTGAGTAAGTAGTTTTAAATAGGGTAAACTTTAACTCTAAAAATGTAGGTTGAGTTGAGGTGACAACGAGCACTAAAAAGTAGTATCTTTCTAATCTTTCACTTTCTCTAGTGAGGTACTAAAGCGAAACTCCTTTTAAATGGGTATTATACAAGGGGGAAAAAATTCAAAACGAAAAAAGTTCAATAAGACTAAGTTATCTGGGGCGTCTTAAGACATAACTTGACAGTAAATTCATGAGAATATAAACTACGAACGCTTCGCTTGCAAATTTTAAAGGTTGATGTTACTAAATTCGGAGAAAGCAGCACTTGTTTTCCGATTACTACCCAAGTAACCATGCAAACTAGAGATGGATAGAATGAGTAAACTACTTGAAATTCTATTCTACCCTAACTAAAAATTACAAATAGTTTACTAGCATCTCATGCATGCAGTTTAGTACGGGTGAAGTTATGTATGTCTAGCCCCTGGTGTTTACTATGCCCTTGAAACTGTGTTATATATTACATATATGATCATATTCCGTACAACTACTGTGTGTTCAATACATTACATATGTGTTTGTTCTTTAGCCGAATCCAGGCGATTGAAAGGAGTTATATCATGAAATGAGCCTGGAAAATAATGCAATGATGATTGCTAGACGTACCGATTACCGATGTTAATTAAGCGATAGTACTTAAGTAGTGCAAAGTGCAAATTATTCGCTAGATAAACGAAGAGATATTATGTCATGGATAATAGGCGGCTGGTTACCGCTTTTCAAAGAGGCAATCGTCCCAACGTAAACAACGGTCACTATTTAAAACAGATCACACGAGCTCTCGTAAACGTGGCAAGGGTTGCGTTTTGAAGGGTGGTTTCCCATCTACACTGTACTATAAATGTATTAAATGAAAAATACAAAGAGCACATTACATTAAATCGCACACTCACACTCTTGTGAAGCAATACATATTTTTAGCTGCGATCTGGTAATGAAATCATGCACAGATTATTATGATAAGAATATAAATTTACTCAGTCAGACAAAGCTTACATGCCTAACAAACTCATATTTTCACATGCTTTCTCGGTGCTCGTAAAATTTCCATGCTCAGCTAGACAGGAATATTCTTCTTTGTCATTAGCATCACAAAAGCTTTTCATATTTCTTACTATTTATCTCATCTCCAGTGCAAGTTATTATTACAGCACTAAAACAGTTTAAAGGAAAGGACCAGACTAACCGGGACATGCCCGCAAAACCTTTATGTGGAAAATTATTATAAAGTCATACAATAGTTGTTTCAAGTCAAACAAAAGCAGCAGCCACTCAATAAGTGTTCAACGTACAAATCTATAGAATGATGTATAGGTGCCTACAAATGTTTCATTCCACCATAAACTCAAGAAGGTGAAAGCTGCACGACACGATGCAACTTCTGGACAACATAGTATAACTAACAGGCAGCAGGGATGATTCCAGGGGTAACTTACACTTGGTTTATATCCTGTCCATGGATGATGTGTGCAATAACATCCTCGCCCCAAACAAACATATAGACATCATCTAAATCCAATGATGGCTTCCGAAGAACCACTGGGATCGTCGTTGTGTCTGGACTTCACTAATGGTCATATAATTTTCACACCTGTTTTCACAAGATTTCATAGTAATCCAAAAACTAAATATCTTATTAAACAAGCTTTAATTTAAAGTCTCAACGTTCAACGTAGTTAACACAATGAATGAAAAATGATTGTCCTTTTCTGAACAGTTTTATACCTCGATTCATAAAATATATGCCATTGGTTGTAAAACAGAATAGAACCCTAGTATTTTTGTTTGAGTAATTTATCTTGTGAATTTCACAAAATAACATGCAATCGCAAAATCATATACCTATGCGAAGTGACTTTCTTCCTATAGAATAAATCTTTCACAAGGTAACTCCCTGTGCGCAATTTAAATAACCTCAGTGTTTTTTCTTCTATTCCTTTGCGGAACATTTCAAAAACACAAGACATAATTGCTGTTTGAAAACCTACAAAAAGTCCCAAAAATGTCAATGAGAATGACAGGAAGCAACAAATATGCACTGTGGTTGATTTTTTTGTGCACTACCATACCATAAATCGTAAAATTATATGCACTAATTTGTATAGGTTATTAATACAAAATACTACTAATCTTATCTAACGGACAAGCACCCAGTATAAGCATGGCTATAAAGCGTATAGTGTATATACAGAGATGGTTAGCAGGGAAAGGAAGCAACTAAATTATAAAATTAGTGGCCGAATCTGCAAAATCATAATTAGTAAATCACAACTCTCTCTACGTCAAAAATAACTTGTTGTTTCCAAAATGATCAGGTAAAGTACCACATGGGCCGAACCAGCAGAAAATTACTACATTTTAGGTAACAAGCAATCGTAATTATAAATTATTACACCAATCATTAATTGATTACGGTAAAAGGTAAAATTACACCAAATTTGATATAAAAGTTTCATTCGATACAAAGTAGCATTATTAGCGTTGTTTCTGACACAAGCTGCTGCTCACGTTTTACTGATGAGCAACTTCAGAACAACATTTTACCTCATTTTAGTGTTAACAAAGGTGTGTTTGTATATTTTTAAAAATAAAATGTTTCTCCGCATGAAGTCATTAAAACTGTAGCTGTATATTTGAAAAACTATACTATTATATAATCTAAAAACGTGATAAATGTAATTTGTTGAAAAGTAATCATGCACACCTCAATTTTGCGCCCCTCAACCACCGTGCCATGAAGTTTTTCACGTGCTCGCTCCGCATCAGCGCAACTGGCGAATGTTACGAAACCAAAACCCTATAAGTAGGAAAAAGTCAGACAAATGTCATTTCTCTCCACACACCATAATTAAATATTAATACTCAATTAACAGTAATATTCGAAACCGTATAGCATAAGTCAGTGAACATAAAAAGTTTAATCTTTTTGTTATCCTAATAATATCCTTCCGAAATCCATCAGTTAGTTATGCGTAAATTTTGAAGATAAAAATTATGATTCATGGTCTTTAGCATAAGTTTCTAAACACAATATAAAAATCTGAAATAAGATGTCTGAATTTTAACTAAAAATATCTTCACTGTTTATGTATTTAATGTATTTACCTCACAGCTTACACTTCTCATCATTTAAATTGCTGAAGAAACATGATTAAATTACAACTTTTCACTGAAGATACATGCATTTAATAGGAATGAATTATGATTTGCTCACAGATTTGAATGTTTGTTATTTTTTGTGTAGAGCTGCTAAAATATTTCAATTATATATGAATTCGTACTTTTATTATGCATGCATATTGTATTTTACACCTAAAAAAATAAACAGTTCTTGCCTGTAAATTATAAGCAGACCAACAGTTACAAGTGACATAACAAGAATTCCTTGGTATTGAAACTTTTACTATTAAGAATAATCATCATGCACAAACACATAGCTTTTCACGTCACTTCGATAAATCACCGATTACGCAGATAGCCGCTCACACATTTAAGCATGGCAATGAAGTATAAAAGAGAATTCAATTGCAGAATTCAGCAAAAGGCTTAAATAGAAGGTAAAAAGATCTAAATTATTTTCACCTCGTGGTAATTTATTGATTTCTTCTAAACTCTAAAATTTGGCCTACTTTCACAAACAAAGTTTAAAATTGTAAAAAGTAAAAGGTAGATAATATGTTTGAATAAAACACTTTAGCTAACTGATTGTTTGGCATCCGTTC
The DNA here is from genome assembly GCA_034693345.1 of Entomobrya multifasciata. Taxonomy (NCBI): domain Eukaryota; kingdom Metazoa; phylum Arthropoda; class Collembola; order Entomobryomorpha; family Entomobryidae; genus Entomobrya; species Entomobrya multifasciata. The sequence continues at coordinate 24,236 of JAQFXM010002121.1, forward strand.
AATCAACGGATTAAATTTCCAGTCCTTGCTATAGCTACGCAATTAAAAGTATCGTTGGTTCTGTTTTTTTTGTACAATAGGTGCTTAATGCAAATGGCATGTAAAACCTAGCGACTCAAAAATAGAATACACGAATCTAAATCTATCTGTGATCTAATGAGTAGTCCTAGTTTCAGCATTAAGAGCTAAATCAAGTAAATAGGGGATAATGCAATGAGAGGATAACCTGAGAATTCGCAGCGTGAATCAATATTAATACCTACATGGTGTGATAAGTATACATATGTATGCAAGGTTTTGTTCTGACAAATGGAAAAAAAGAAATGTCCAGGAAAAAATGTAATATCCAATTTAACGGTTTTACTATATTACACAGGATGCGTTAAATGTGAAATCCTGGACTGAATAAAAAAAGAAACTTACCTTGCTACCCCTTTCGTTAAAAATAATCTCCACGTCAAGGATGTTACCATAAGGCTAAACAAAAACAGAACAACATTTCGATTTTAATTAATGAGTGATGCCACAAAGGAAATACTTAGCAATGTTCTAATTTTCTTTTTAAATTTTAGACTGCAGAAAGCATGTTTTATTTTGGTGAAAGTATGTAGCAACTTACCCCAAACATTGACCGTAAATCAGGATCTCTAAAGCGGAATGGAATATTCGATACATGGAGTCGCTTAGGTTGACCTTTTCCAAGACTGGAAGACACGTCACTGGAGTTTTGAGAAATTGTTGAAGTAGCTTGGTTGACTGAGGTTCCTGTTACAGATGTTACCGTTACTGTGCTAATCTCTGGCTCGGGCTCGGTTTGCTAATAATATTTAATGAAAATTACAACATATATTTTTTATTTTCTCCATCCATACATAACATCAGCATTTTGCGCCATCCTTATATATTGTCCTCCACTCCACAACCCTCTGCATTTGAATGAGAAAATTACCGTTTGTTGTTCCACCGCTTGACTCCCAACACTAACACCGGTAGCGGTTGTGGTAAAGGTTTGCCCTACGTCTTTCTCAACTTTCAGTTGCTGCAACGATACTCCTGCAGGATTGGCTAGATGATCACCATTCTGCATGCCGCCCGCGGCTCCACTGGCATATGGTAAATTGCCAGTTTGAACAGTATGCTGCAAGAAAGAAAAACATTTGGACTATGTTTAGTATTATTTTTTACAAACATATATTCTTGACTAGATGTAATTTCCAGTAAAACCTCACTCGGAGAAATCAGGAACATTTTTTCCATATTCCTTGAGTTCATTCTCAGAGCATTTATGAATATGTGATAAATAATGAACATTTCATTTACTCAACTAAGAAGTAATTTTGTCGGATCAAGTGTTAATGTTATCCAAACGATCCAAGAACAATTTAATGCATGTTTCAAAGGTATGCATGTTAACATTCCCATGCATTTTGCTACTGCCTTTAACTTGATCATACCAAATAAATTGCAATATTCTAGAAAAATGAACATTACGTTTGACAAGTGCGTTTCATCAAGTAAATTTGTTTTATACATATTGGCTACTATTTTTAACTAATGTGCATCCACAGTATGGATTCCACACATCACCTTTTTGTATTTGTAGTATGAAAATCTACATTCTGCAAACACAGCGAAACGAAGTTCACAAGAAAAAAATTCAATCTATACATTATGTCAAGAATAACACAAAAGTAAAGCACTTTCACCTGGAACAACAAAATTACACCGAGTCACGCAAGGACGACATTAGAAAACGATTTCTGAATACGTACGTTTTACTTCACACGTGTTCAATATAAAAAACACGAAGAAATCAAAAATCACAACTAGTATCCCTAAGTTTGAATTGAATCATCCCTTCTCCCTACATTCACGAAAGAAACCAATTTTTATAAGTTATCTTTACGCATAAAAAGTATGGAAATTATAATGTAATGTATCATATTTCATAATACACATAAACTTTGTACATTACACATATATACATTCTTTTATGCACATACTATCATACTAACACATACATACTAGTACATCCCACTTCTCTTATTTTCTCATAATCAGAAAAAGAACAAAAGGTATTAATTATTTTACACAAAGCACGCGGTAGTGAATCAGTTCTACACACGTAACTTAAGAATACTTTTATTATGTTGCAACTTTTTCACAAAAAAACCGAACTATGAAATGATAGATTTCTCTGAAGAACAAATCTATAATTAAAACGATATGATGTGATCCCAGGCCCAGGTTTTCGAATCACGCTCATATTACTTCATCACAAACAAGCCTAACTAACTTGGATAAAACAAGTTTTGAAAATATCAAAAAAGAAATTGAGCATCACATTGCTTTCTCTTTATAGGCACGGCAATAGAACTAACAAGTATAAGGAATGGCAAACTTTCATTCTGGAAATTGATTGCTTTTATTTTGAATGTACTCTATC
>JAQFXM010002122.1:0-26659 GCA_034693345.1 Entomobrya multifasciata
CATAATTGATCAGTGTCACCAACGGCTTCACTCATTTAGGGTTACCCCTTCATCATCATACAGGCGAAACCCCCACATTATGTATATTGTGGACTGATATTACTTACTGATATCGGAAAGACTATAGAATGTGATTAAAGTTAAAGTGTATGACTGTAGCAAGATGGTGCTAAATTATAAACTCGAAAGTGAGAATTTATTTACCCAATGACAAATAACACATATCTAGTGATCCAAAACCTGTATAAGTATAGTAATTCCTAAAAACAAATTCATTAAACTATAACTACCTATTTATTAACTAGTAATAATATCGTCCCAAATTTTTTTTACTAATTATTCTACTCGATTATAATCCAAACTTTGTAAAAATTCCTTCCGACTTTACAAAGTCCAAGCTTGTTTTGATTATATCCATTGTTGAAGTTGAAATACTACTAGAAAATCCTGGTATATAGGCCTCCACCTTTTTATTCTTGAAAAAATTCTCTGGCTCTATAAAATATCCTTGTATAGCTTGAAATGCTCCAGACATTGAAATAGAAATGCCCCTATCCACATCCGCATAAATCTCCTTCAGGGTCTCCAACGGCATATCAGTGGCACACAAATTTGCCACAAAATCCTTACTTGTCCAGTCCACAAGTTCAAGCTCTACACCAAAATGGTCCTTAGCAATTTGTATAAACTCCACCTCAAGTTGAGGCCGAGGATGAGCAATGTTATAAATCTCATTAGGAGTTTCATCATTCCAAAACAGTTTTAGTGATAAGGCCGCACATATATCGACAGGTAATACGATTGCTGGTAATGGTACATCTGGTATCAACTTAATTTTCAGATAGCTCAAAAACCTCAAGATGAAATGATTATTTGCGTAATTCAACCGGCCAGTGTCACTTTCACCAGTAATCCATGGGAATCTGAATACCTTACATGGAATACCTCTTTCATTCGCCTGTTTTATAAGCATTTCACAAACAAATTTGCTAGCCGGGTAACCCATGATGTTATATTCCACTATAGTTTTGATTTGATCACATTGTGGCCAGTCGTCACATAGACTTCCCTCATTGTTTCCACCAATTATGCATGCTATAGAACCTGCGTGATATACATGTTTTGTTTTTGTTGTTGCAGCAAAGCGTAAAACATTAAGGGTCCCACCAACGTTGACACTTCGTATGTCTTTTGTTCCATTCTCAACCTTGCGATACATTTCCAAATGATTAGATTTTACAGCCAAATGAACCACACCGTCCACCGATGCACAAAGGTCCCCATACTCTTTGGGTTCTAGTCCAAAATTTGGAAGTGTCACGTCACCCCTAACACATGCTACTTTAGTCATGTCAACTTTCTCCAAAATTTTCATGGAAATTAGGACACTTTCCAGCTTCTCTCGTGGACATTTCCCCTCCCTTGTTCGAATCAGACAAATAATTTTGCTCAGAGTTTGATAAGCTTGGTTTTGGCTCAATAACGATAAAACGTAAGGACCAAGCTGCCCGGTCACCCCAGTTATCAGTATTGTTTTCATAGCAGTAATGTTACACGCCGGTTCAGGTGGTTTCTGAATAGCATCATCCAACATACAGTCGTTATTCAAAAGGTTTTCATACTCTTCAGGTGACAATCGTGTTTGATTGGAGTTACTTTCTTCGTCATTGTAAATTTTTGTAATTAGGGCAGTTGCCACATCCCGTATAGTATTGCAGTCTTTCATCATGGTGGCTGTTATATTGAGCCGAGAGCCGAGTAAACCTTGTATGCTATTCTTAAGTTCAATTGCCATCAATGAATCAACTCCAAGCTCCTGCATATTAGCATCTTCACTAATTGGCTCATCAGGCTCCATTCTAAGAGCACTTCTGAGAACACTTTTAATGTAGCCACAGGCCACTTCCATTTTCGTCTCTGTCGTTTCAGCGGAATCCATCTCTTCCCAAAATTGGTCAGACTTGGGCAAATTGAGGTTAGCATGTTTGTTATCATTTTTGAGCAGACGCTCGTCAACGTAGTGCTTAAAAATTGGACAAAGTGCGCTAAAACTGGCAAACGAATCAAAGTTAGCAATGGTTACTCGTACTTTATTGGTTCGTAGAGTCATCTCCAAGCCTTTCAGCATGTGATCAACACTCACTGGAAGTACGCCAGGTACACTGATTTCCTTGGCACATCCCACTTGAGCCCACTGCCCCCAATTTATTGATGTGCCAGGTAATCCTAACGAATACCGATAATGGGCAAACGCATCTTCAAAGCAATTTGCAGCGGAATGGTTACTTTGTCCCGGACTGCCTACATTAGCGGTTAGGGAAGAATACACAATGAAATGCTCCAGGGGCATGTCCTTCGTCAAATTGTGAAGATTCCAGGTACCTTTCACTTTTGCATTAAAAGTTACTTCAAAGGCATCCCAAGTTTGATTAGAGTAAAGGTTGTCTCTTATTACCCCAGCGCAATGTTGGATTCCTCTAATAGGCTTGCATCCAATTGACTTTAGATTTTCCAGTATTCCTTTGCAAGAATCAACATCTCCCACGTCGCCCAATTTGACAACTATATTGCACCTCTTATCATTTTGCAATCGCTCGATCTCCTTCGCTATTTCCGGTTTAGGAGGATTCCTTCCAATGAGCACAATATCTGTAGCTCCTTTTTCAACCATCCACTTACAAACCTCAAATCCGATACCTCCAAGTCCTCCGGTGATAATATAGGTACTATCTCCATTAAACAGCGACACTTGAGTGACCCACTCCCCCTCTTTTGTTGCCACTTTTGGCATGGTGACTAAAACTTTTCCAATGTGTGTCGCCTTTTGAAAATATTGAAGTGCGTGCCTTATACGTAGCGCGTCAAATTTTACGCAGGGCAACCCCGATATCCTGCCTTCACTCAAGTAGTTCTGCATATTCCCCAGCAACTTTGTCCAGGAGTCAACTTCCAGTTTTGTGAGATCCACAATCGTGTATTTCACATCAGGTCGGAGGACTTTCACTTCCTCTTCCGTCCAAACTGACAACTTGCTCATTTCCACAAATCTGGCACCCTCTGCACAAACATTTAATGAAGCCTCTTTCATTCCTGGTCCAGTAATGGAGTTGAGAACCACGTCAACTCCACGACCATCGGTGACCTTCATGATATCTTTCTGAAATGACGTATTTCTCGAATGAAATACGTGCTCGATTCCAAGATTTTCTCGGAGATATGCCCGCTTTCTCTTGTTTCCAGCTGTGGTAATTATTCGGGCTCCAATATTTTTAGCAACCTGAATTGCACTGAGGCCAACTCCTCCACTACCTGTATGAATGAGCACAGTATCTTCGGCTTTGAGTTGTGCTATATTCACGAGACAATGTAAACTTGTAGCAAAAACGGCAGGAAGAGATGTTGCTTCAGTGAAAGTCATTTTACTCGGGATTTTAAGAAGTCGATCAGCTTTCAATACAATGTGACTGTGTAATGCGCAGTTATCCTTGTAATTAATTCCAAATACTCGGTCCCCAACTTGTAACTTGTCATACAGTACCCCATCACCAACCTTTGTTACGACACCAGCCAAATCCAATCCCATCGTGTTTAAATTTTCAAACTCTGCTATGGGCTTGAGTACTGCAAGAATATCCTTGAAATTTAACGAGTATGCTTCAACCTTCACCTCCACTTCATCCTCTTTCACAGGCTCCTCCTCCAACACATCAAACTGCAAATCCTGAATTATTCTGGTTTCCGGTAAAACTAAACGATACCTTTCGCTGCATGATGGTAGCTTTAACTCGTCTTTTGTTCCATGATGCCCCAATGCAACACATTTCGTGAATTTGGGTTCATGTCTTTGACCATCCCTATATGTTATTTGCACACGTTCCTTTTCCTTACTTTCTTTGTGCAACGCCAGCTCGTACAAAATTTCTTCTGTCATTATTTCCACACTGCTACCATGATCCAAGTCTATATATCTTACAAATAACTCTGAATTCTCATTTTTTAACGATTTCACCATACCAAACAATGTGGCTGTAGATGGATTTAAGGTAGGGCTGACATCTGCATTTATGGCGTGTACTCCACTTGTAACAGTATACAATCTAGGTGGTTTCTTCATATCAAGCATCTTTTGAATTATATGAAGAAGTGGACATGCAATGTTGCTTTGGTCCGTTGAAGCATTATCCATTCCAACGGCATATATTATTCCTTGGATATTTTCATCATTGTCAAAAATCTCATCCATTCTGGAGTAGTCCAATGATTCATTTAAAATCAATGTCACCTTGTTGTCACATTGCTGTAACTTATTACACACATTTCTTGTTACGCCAATGTTATCCTGTGTGCCAAATATCACCCAATGAGGAAGATTACTCTCTTTATATTGAACAATGTTTGTAAAATCTACTGCTTCATTTTGTATGCAAGGCTTTTGATTTTCGCCATAAATAACCCCAAATGTTCCATAGTACGCTTCACTAACATGTGTATACTTAAATCCAGCCTTTCCCAAAATCTCTTTCCACTTTGATCCACCCACGCAAGGATGATTTGGCCTGCAGTCAAAATCCTCAAATCGCCAGTAATTTTCCAGTAAACCAAATGAAAATGTTGTTTCTCGATCCGGTGTAAGGATTTCCCTGAACAAAATAATTCCTTGAGGTTGCAATGTAATTTTGAGATTTTCTACAGTTTGTTCTAAACTTTTCGAAGCGTGAAGGACATCAGCGGCAAGAACCATATCGAAATAGTTAAGTGGGATGCCCTGCTTTAGTGGATTTTCTTCAATGTTGAAAACACAAAATTTCAAATTTCCTTGAAATTCGTGCAATTTTTTTTCAGCTTTTGGAAAAAATGCTGCACTAATGTCGGTATAATAGTATTCAAAGTTTTCTCCCCAGTTATCCCGAAGTCTGACAAGACAATCTTCGCTGACACTTCCAGTACCTGCGCCAACTTCTAAAATTCGTAGTTTCCTGTTCAAATCGTTGTCACCTGAGGTTTCCCTACATTTTTGTACCAGGATATCAAATACGATGGTTGACTTTGACGAAATATCTGGTCTTCCGGGATGACGTAGGTAATACGTCTCTGCAGAAAGATCCTGTTTATCTGGATCAGTGGGGAAAAGAAGTTGAAGGGGAGACGTGTTCCCAATTAATATTTGTGGAAGGCTCCTTGAAAGATTTTGGTAAAAATTTACAGCAATTTGCATGCTCTCATGCTTTTTCAATATACTTTCCAAAACTTGAATTTCATTTTCAATCTCGTACTTCTTTAAAGGCAAGCTTGTTACCTTCCAACATTTCTCTTTACCGTTTGTGCATTCTATCAGTAAGTTTTCATTGCAAAATACAGAAAAGTAGTATACCACCAATTTTTGATAGATTGGTTGAATTTTTAATTGCTTGCAAAATCCACTGATGAAAACTTCATCTTCAAGTTCAGGGGACCAACCCAGCTCGACAAGTGCATTAATGATGTACAAGTAAATCAACTTGTTAACTTGTTGGAAACGAGTCCATTCCTCTGGATCTTTTACAATTGCTAGTTTCCCTGATAAATCATCACTTGTAAAAATCGGCTCCATGTCTGCCATTTCAGCTCGATTTTCATGTGGACCTGGAATAGGTTTCCAAACTTCTTCCCAGATATCCGGTAATGAGCTATTTTGCTGCTCCAAAATTGACTCTATTGTTCTTACGTTTGTTTCAACCACTTCAAAGTCAGTGAGGAAAGCTACAGGCGTGGTCAAGTCCTCATTGACCACTAAAATGGAACACTTGCCATTTTTCCACCAAGCGTGTAAATACAAAACGTTTTTATCTCCAGTTGCCTCCACATTTCCCAACCAAATTAATTGACCAATTCGAACTGGCACCCTTAAAACCTCTGTTTGACTTCTTAGCTGAGAAAATATTCCAGTTTGAACCATTGCATCAATAATTACTGGATGAAGAATATAGCTGTCGTGGTCCAAAGGAATTGAGATTTCCACTACAATCTCATCATTTCCATCTTCATCTTCATTTCGCCAATGTCTTCCAATTGATTTAAAGGATTCACCAAACTTTAGTCCCAAGTCGGATATTCGTTTATAAAATCCAGCCGAAAGTGGACATTCTTTGTCCTGCATCATTTCAGCAATTCTCTGATAGCTCCACGAGATTGCTAATTCCTTGGTACTTGGCACCAAATGAAATGTTGCGTTTGCATGAAGTATCCATTTCCCGTTTGTATCAGTATCCGAGTTCTTTTGATGGAATACCTTCACGCAGAATCCTTGTTGATGTTGTTGTGTAAGGCTATCAGTAGATGCATTTGATGCGAGCTCAACGATAACTTGAATACGACAAGCTTTTTCATCTTTCAATTCCAAGGGGGCTTCTACTCGCACATTTTCCAAGGCTATTGGTCGTACTGGTAGCTGGAAGTTGTCTCTCAGAGAATTCGCTACACAGTAGCCTGCGGACATGCACATTTCAGTAAATGCGGCTGCAGGCATAACGACCCGGTTGCCAATACAGTGATCCTTCAGATATGGTAGTGACCTTATACTCAAGCTGTTTTGAAAAATGTTTAAAGAGCTGGCATTTGAAACTGAGCAGCCAATAAGAGGATGGAGAAGGGCAACATTGATATCGCTACAATCCACCCAAAATGACTTTCGATGAAAGGGATACATGGGTAAAGATGGTATCTTTTTTCGAATGTAAGGCTTGTCGAAACCTTCCCAGTTTATGGGGTAGCCTTGAAGGTACAGCTTTCCAAGGCTGGTCAGAATGGTCTCCCAATCGCTTGTATTTCGACGGAGAGATGGATAACACTTGATAGGCGAGGAAAGTTCAATATTTTGCATTACAAAAGTTGACAGCACGGGTTGTGGTCCAATTTCTAGGTAATTCTGGCAACCTAATTGTTGCATTATTGTACAGGCATCCAGAAATGAGACCCTCTTTCTTGTATGGCGTACCCAGTATTCAGCATTGATCTCATTGCATGGATTCTCAAACAGTTTTCCATCCATACCGGAAATATATTGACAGTCGGAGGAACAACTTTGGGATACCTTGATTGTTGCTGCTACTTTACGATATTCTTCCAGCATGGGATCCATGTGACGAGAATGAAACGCATGTGTTGCTTCCAATTTTACAGCTTTGATTGTTTTCGCTGCACATACTTCCAAAAGTTGTAGAATTTTAGAAGTAGATCCAGCAACCACAGTTTGTTCGCTTGAATTCACGGCAGCAATGTCCAGATCAATTTTTGCACTTTTCATTAGACGTTTCACATCTTGTAGGCTTGCCTTAATGACGAGCATGCTTCCAGTTTCGAGTTGATCGATAAGTCGACTTCTGGTGACAACTAATTTGAGAGCATCCTCGAATGAAATTATGCCTGCGGCTACCACTGCGCAAAATTCCCCAAGACTGTGACCCAAAACGTAACTTGGTTTGATGCCCCAAGACTCCCATAATTTGAGTAAGCAGTACTCAATACAAAAAATGGAAATCTGGCTTAGTAGTGTCCTTTTCAAGTTTGTGTGTGCTTCAGAGCTTGTATCCCAGATTGCCCCAGAAATCGATAAATTGTACTGGTCCTGAAGTGTACGTTCACAATAGTCAAAGTGGATGCGAAACATGGGGCTAGAGTCATACAGGGATCTTGCCATTCCAGGGTACTGTGACCCTTGACCAGTGAACAGGAAACAAATTCCAGTATCGCCTGTTTGAACCTCACCTCTCAATAACTTCTTTTCTTGCAAAAATTTTACGGCTTCTTCGTGATTACTGGCTACAAGAAACGCTCTGTGGTTAAAAGAAGCTCTTCCTATATTAGCAGTATAGGCAACATCATGCAACGGTAAGTTATCGGCATGAATGTTTCTGGTAAAATAATTCTCATATAAACCAATAAGTTTATTCAGGCCCTCTGTTGATTTCGCTGAAAATTTCATGATGTGCAAGGGTCTTTCAAGTCCTGTACTGATGTTGAGTAGTTGACTGTCTGGAGGTTCCTGTATAATTACGTGGCCATCAGTTCCAGTGATTCCGAAAGAGCTCACTCCTGCTAATCGTGGAAAACCTTCTGTCTTGGGCCAGGGTAGAGGCTCCAGTGGGATAGTGGCTGGAATAGCGTCTAGATTTATTTGGGGATTGATTGTTTCCAGATTCAAATGCTTTGGAATAATTTCATGCTGAATGGCAAGTACTGTTTTGATTATTCCAGTGATTCCAGAACAGCTCTCAGTATGCCCCACATTTGTCTTCACTGATCCAATTATTAACGGACTGGTTCTTCTTTTGGAACCATACGTTTGTGTAATAGCTGCCATCTCCATAGGGTCACCAACAATCGTCCCAGTGCCATGAGTCTCCACAAAACTGACTTGGTCAGGCAATACGTCTGCATCTTCCAATGCTAATTTCATAGCCAGTGCTTCACAATGCACAGTTGGAGTACCAAGACTTCGACTCAGTCCCTCTTGAGAAATGGCAGAACCCCTAATCATTGCCCAGATGTGATCTCCATCCCGCATGGCATCACTCAGCCTTTTCAATACAAGCACACCACATCCCTCTGCCCGACCAAACCCATTGGCATTGGCGTCAAATGTTTTACACCGTCCGTCAGGAGCAATTACATAATCAATTATGTTACTCTTGAAGGGGTGAAGGAGTAAGTTGACTCCACCAGCTAATGCGAGACAGGATTCTCCGTTCCTTAGACTCTTCACTGCCAAATCTACAGCGACAATTGCGGATGAACATCCACTTTCCTAAATAAACAAACAAATTAACATATTTAAATTGACTAAGTAAATTGTGTTGTGAATTTTTTGCTATTAAAACCGTCTAAATACCGTCGCAATGCTTGGCCCAGTGACTCCCAACATAAAAGACAATCTTGCCGCAGTAGCTCCCATACTATTCCCCATGTATGTTCTAAAGAATTCCTTTTCCGTAGAAGATTGCACAATATCTTTGTAATCGTTCATCCAGCTTCCAGTAAATATCCCAGTGTGACTCCCACGCAGACTCAGTGGGTCAATCCCACTGTTTTCTAAACCCTCCCAAACCATTTCATGAAGCAGTCTGGCTTGAGGGTCCAGAAACAATGCTTCCTTGGGACTCAGTCCAAAAAACTTGGCATCAAACTCATCAACCGGGTCAGCCAAGAAGCCAGCCCGAGTATTCCTCTCTTTTCCAGATTCTCCGAAAATAGAATGCTCCTTTTTCCATCGAAATGATGGAGGCTCTTGTATTCCCTCCTTGCTCGCATACAAAAGATTCCAAAATTCCTCCAAATTATTGGCACCTGGAAATCTACAGCTCATTCCAACAATTGCAATGGGCTCATTTTTGTAACTCTCTTTTGTAGTTTCTTTCATGGCTTGATTTATCCTTGTCAAATCCCGAGTTACGTGGTGGTCATATATTTCCAGCCAGCCAGTTACAATAATCTGGATTGCATCCAAAAAAAATTAATTTAAAATACGATTCATAAATTGTCTTGCATTAAATAATTTATACAGGAATTTTATTCCAACTATGAACTACCTGATTTAACAGATCAAACGATTTGCTTTCATCATTAAATTGCTTTAACCTCGCTGCCAATTCCATATCGCTTATATCAGCATCAACAAACTGGACAACGACTGGCCATCCATTAGTTGATCCTACAGTTCTCCCAGTTTTTATAGAAAAATTAACAGCAGACAATTCTAAATGATCCTTTCCAAAATCTTTTTCATTATTTTTCATCCAGACTTGCATGCATTTCATAATGAAATTTTTCCACGCCCCATTTTTCACGTTTGATCTACTTTGCTCGTATTTCTCTGCTAAAAATTGAAACACAACCCATTTTGGAGAAAATATATACAAATTATCCGACTCCCCTTTAAAAGGTACTCTCAAATCATTTCCCTCAAACAAAATATCACAGTTCTCTAGAAAGATCGTGTCTGCCGAAATGAAAATACACTTGCTATAAACTTCCAGTGAAAACGCGAATATTTTTGCTCGTAACTCATCAGACCCATTATCCACATCCACCCCGTCCCCAGAAGAATTAAAAGGTGAAATCAACTTATCGTTCAGATAAAAAACGTCGTCAAAAGCGTAATGCAAAATTTCAATTTCCGGTTTTCCCACTTGAGTAGTAATTATAACAGCAAGTCTTTTAGAGGTTTTGAGTCTTTTTAGTGACTCTGCAAGTACCAAAGCCCGAACCAGGCTTTTCTCCGATCGGGTGACACATGTCACCCAAGCTTGTCCTCCTCGTTGCCCACCTAAATAAATCAATTATATTTGTTTTCAAGTGAACGATTCCAAATAATATTAGTTTTCATTAAGAAAATAACAACAATTGTACCCATAATATTTTATTTGTACCACACAGCACAAATATATTTTATTTTATTCAAACCCAAATCAAAATTTAAAACGTTTCAATCAGTTCTTTAATTAAAATTTGGTTTAATTGTTAGTGCATGGAAGGTGAACCTCTTGATTAAGAATAAGCTTTATAACAACTAACTCATTTTGATGACTTCGTTTAACAATTCAAATAGCATAATATATTTTGGCTCTTTGTTGTTTCTAAACTTTTATTATAAAAATGGGAAAAGCATTTGTATGTATTATATGTAGGTATGCTGTTTAAATGCTATTCTTTTACCATTGCATTGACAAAGAACAAGCTAAATAGGTAGGCATGCGACATACATTACTCGCTCGTGCAATTTATATTGTTAGCTATGTTAAATATTTATCAAGTGCAAAATCAGTGCAAACAATACCCCAAAAAAGTTGCTCATCAAGTCAGTAACTTTTATCTAGATATCCCATAAAGTTACTTCCTTTCTTTTATAATTGGCATAGCAGCGTGAAGAAAAGTTGCTAACACCAGAAAATAAAAAGGAATAGTTCGTTGCTTTTTTGCTAGGTATTAAAAAATAGAAAAAATCTTCAAGGTTGCGGGGACACGAAAGAATTTTTATTTGGACAAGAATCAACATTTTAGTGAAAAATGTATTTCTCGATGATATGGAATAATCAAAAATACGTTTGAAGCCATTTTATTTCTAAATACACATCTTCCGCCGAAAATTCAAGAAATTATAGTGTTGCTAAACAATGTTAGATATTTATTATGTTGTTATTTTTCTGGCATGTTTTCGATATCTTCTTGTTACTATGACCTATAGAAATAAAAAAGTGGAATATTTCGTTGTCTTGTAAACAGCTTATTACAAATTAAAGCTATTAAATATATTCTCCTACACGTACTGGCTAAAAATAAATCGGTAAATTGTTGTAATTGATCCATCAAAAAGGTAGTTGTACTATTGACCATGAAAAATTAGGAAAAACATGTAAACAAAGTTGCATCGTTCGAATTACAAAAATGCTCATATTTCGTAAGCGAGTGAAGTAAGAGCTGGCTAAGTATTGGGCAAGTTTGTGTATTCGTGCTAAACTTTTCTTTTTAGTTGTAAATTAAATGTTATTTAAAAATAAAGTTTCTATTTACGGATAAGGATGGCTTGGTTTTCATGTATGGAAACGTGATAAAACAAAGTAATGTTAGAAAAGTAGAGTCGTTGTTTCTTTAAACTTGTATATATCGCATTGTTGATCATTTGAGTTTTTAAGACACGCATTAAACCATGACCATACTTAAATCTCAACTTAGTCCAGTGTAAACTAAAATGTGATAAGATCAAAAGATTTCATCATTGAATTCGTTGAAAGGACTGGTATAAACGATTTGATGATTAAGTAGGTTGTTAAAACTAAAAAAGGAAGCTAACATGACGAGTGGCACTTTATTACTCTAGAATACTAGAGAAAAATTAAAATTATATTGCATAAATAACCATAAATTGTAGAATAAAGTAGGTTTTTGTAGTTTACTACCGTGTTCAGCACAGGAAACGATCACGTTTCTTGATCTTTATTTTTAAAAACCGCTGAGGTAGTAATCATAATGAACAATGATGATGACAGCTATGTAGCTGAACGATGATCAAAACGATTATTTTGAGAAACTTTAAAAACTGCTATACAGAAAATGTGCTTCGAATTTTTATTAAAAAATACCAGAATAGTAAACTAGGTTGGTTAATTGAGCTTTTTTAGTTTAAATTGGACACGGAAATACAGAGTTTCCAAACAGCCTTATGTTTAATGAAACATTGCACTGATTTAAAATTTAGATGAAGTCAGAGATCGAGTTTTAAAGCCATTTCGCTGAGTATACCAACGGACCGACGGACTAACATATTATCGCGTCTTTATTAGAAAGGGCGTTGCTTTCAACTTTCAACTACGTTGAAAAGTTACACAGCGTGTCACACCTACACTGCATGCCAATCACATTATTGTCAAAAATGAAGACACTCACTCGGATAGTTCTGGTCTAATTTCAACAAGGAACTTTCAACTATTTTTATTCCGTGTTACTTTTTAATTACGATAATTATGGGGTTTCAACACGAATTAGCTTTAAAGTTTAAAAAGTGAGGTATCAAACTAGAATTATATTAAGATCCAGCATTGTATTTTTCATGTACAATAATATATTTGGTTTTGATACTAGTATTAAATGCATAATCTTAAGAATTAAAAAAGGAAAATTAAATGAGCATGTTGATAACCTTCAAAACATAATTTAAAAAATACATTTCAAAGCATTTTTTGGAATGTTCTGCCATCTTTAAAGGTTGTCAGTCATCTTTTGATCACTTCATCACCTTCAAATTGTGATATTTGAGATACATTCACCAGAACGTTTGTGAAATTGCTCATCGTCAGTTCTGTTCTCAAGTAAAGGGTGGAAACAGTATGCATATTTTTCCGGTTACCTTTTAATTCGTGATGAATTCTATAATATTCCTGATCCAACTTTCGATAGTCACCGCAAAAATTTACACATAGCACATAGCTTATAAAAATAAGCAATAAAATATTCTTTCATTGTCAATATTTTGCCATTAGTGAATTAATCTAATTTTCAAACTGAACCAACTAAGATTTTATGATTTATATTTTCGTTTATATTTTTAGGTTGCACAATGCCCCAAATTTATCTTTTCAGAGAAATTTTTATTGTAAAAATGAAATAGCTTCTGATATAATCCAGATAATCACGTAGCTTCTACATAGGTATTATAAATGGGTTCATTGAGGTAGTTTTCGGTAACAATACAGTCAGTTAGCTGTTTGTTATAATGTTTTACCACAAGAAATTAGAGCTTGATATACCAGGTCAGTAGTATATATGATGATGATTATATTGAGCAGGTGATGAAGAAAATTGAGTCTAAACAGTTTTTCTCAAGCTATCTGTTGATTACTGGAATCAGCCTACCGTAACAAAACAGATTGTGAAATATTGGGAATCTGCGTTACAGCAAACACTTAAATTGCTTTGTTGCTGTAACAAAAACATGTACTCATAAACTGTTGCGTTTAACATTTCAGATTATCTTGCACAATATTTTTAAATTTATCGTACTCTGGTTTGAATTCAGCATGACATTATCAACCCAGATCATTTTTTGAGTAAAAGCAGAAAAAAATGAAAAATTAACTTGATGTTCCCGGAAGTAAAAATAATGCATATCTGCTCACATGCTAATGCAAGCAACCTTCAACAACAATTACATAAAGCAAAATCATTCATCATTACAGCTGCACCAAATTGTAAAAGAAAAGTGCACCGTGACTAGTACTCCTCTGACCTGACATACATACATTGTGCAGAAGGCAGGCCAAAAACAATGATGACGTAAAATGGAATCTGATAAAACATGTATCCACTATCCACTTCTCTTGGCAAAATAACCAAAAAAGTGATTCATTCGTATCATAATATTTTGAAATAGATTTTTTCTCAGGATCCATAAATTAACATCTAATATTTTTTTAAACTGTAAATAGTACAGATGGAGAACAAAAATATAACATTATTGTATGAGGTGGTCAAGATTCAAGATCAAGTTAGTTATACTTCAAAGTTGATCTATTCTAGATGTCTGATGTTAATTGAGTTTTAAGTAGAAGAACTACTGGTAAATGAATAAGAAATGCTGGTAATTTTTACATTTCAAGTTTCAAATGAGAAGAAAACATTTTTTAAACGTAAAATTGAGTACATGGTAGATTTTATCTATTCATACTTTTATTTATACACTTCCCCATCGATTATTATGATTGCAAATTTCAAATTACAATACAACCCTAAATATGAACCCTCAGGAAAACATTTTGTGTCGTCGGTTATTTTGCATTTGCGTTCAGTAAATTAGTAAAAATATATAAACTGTGTTTCTGGCAACACATAAGTAATCAGAAAAATTTATAAAATCACATGTATGCTTGTCAAATTTCGAAAAGGAATTCGGGAAAGAACATATAATGAGTACAAGATCAAAATAAATGTAAACACATTTTTTATTTCACCACAAATCACACATACATTTAAATACTATCAATGACAAATTAAAACTTTCACTTAAATTTAAAATATTCAATTTTCTCCGTTTCAAAGTGTTATTTCATTTAAAAAAGTTATAACCAATTAATTATAAATTACTATTTAAAATCCGATAGTTTACATAACTCGCATCTAGTGTACACCTTGCCCCATTCCCATCTTGTGTAAACCTTCCTCCATTCTGTGGAGGGTTCCTCCCGAATATCCCATGTCTTAAAGGTTATCTTGTCCAACTTTGGTAATTTGCGCCAAATATTACTTTTATACACATGTTGACCATCACCACTATCATCCAGCTTATCAACATGATGGAGTAAGTCTACCTTATCATCTACGCTATCAAATGTTCTAGCCGCTTTCTGCAGAATGATATTTTGATAAGTTTGATGAGACCACTGAATCTTCAAACTACTTAGCTCCTTCAAATCTTCAAGAAACTGCAAAGCTGTTTTTAAACAAGGCTCCTCCCCAAAATTGAGGTCGAGGTCCCTTAACTCCAAACACTTGAGAAAAGGCAGATTAATCTTGTCAGGAAAGTACTGTTGTCCCCGTCTCCAATGTATGATAAGTACTTGCAGAGAATTTGCTAGGTTGTTCCCAATTCCTTCAAATAAATTGTTCAGATAAGGATCTCCTTCATCAAATATATAAAGATACAACTTCTTCAGGTTACTTGTCTTCTCAAAATTTTGAAATGATTCAATCTGCTCATTCCAAAGTGGGGCCGACATCTGAAAACTGAAGTACTCCAAGTTTCCACCAAGGTCTTTGGGCACAAGCTCAGAGTAATGGATAGCTGACAACTGCGGCGCATACCAGTTTTCTAAAAGACTTTTGAGTACAGTTGGGCCATTTTCTTCAAAGTGGAGCACCTTAAGATCCCTTAGTTTTGGAGGTGGGTTGTAATTTTGAACATATTCTTGTAAAGCGGTAATCTCTGACAATCTTTGATCGGCGTCTCCAGATAAGGTTTGACTCCAGCTTATGGAGAGCTGTAGTCTTTGGATGTTAGGAATACTTCGAAGGACCTTCCAAATGTACATAGTGTAATGAAAGCTTCGACCAGACCAAGGATAATTGTTCCCAGTCATGGATGGCAAGCGAAGATTTAAAGACCAAATGAAAGAGCCAAACGATTCCAGGAAACGTTGAACGTGGGGAAAGTCCAGGGGTCCCACTGCCAAGTGAACTGATCTGGATATTAAGGGGTTCCTCCTGTTGATAAGCCTATCTGAGAAGTTGCCATTGAAAAGTGTCAGCATTTCAGATAAAGTTGCATGTTGGCTTTGTGCCGAATGATTTAAGTCGATCTCCAGTTTACGAGGCTTCAGGTCTGTGGCAGCGTAGGGATCATCATCAGTCTTGTGTTGACCCTGCTCCAAAAAATTGGTGATGGAGTGTCTCCAAGACTTGGAAACAAGAAGACAGTTGAGGATGTCCTCTTTGGACAGATATTTGAATAAGGAAGGGAAGATAAAGTGGAACAGGTAAGTGGTGCAGTGGGGGAGGAGAATTGACTTCCACAGCGAACAGGTCTTGGAGCACGAAAGTAGTTCTGCTGGGTGGTCTGATAACTTGTTCACGATAATTTCCTGCCATAGCTAAAAATATAGCAAATATGCTCATTTATTCCATGAATTATTACATAAATGTAATCTGATTTTTGATAAAGAGTATTTCTGTTTGTTATACAAACCTCTACTGGTAAAATATTTAATGGATCCTGGGGGTCAATGTCAAGGTCGTCCTTCCATTCAACAGCTTCATCATTTTTTGCTGATATTTTCCCATCCATTTTGAGTAGGCTGAGAATTTTTTTGTAATAGCTACAATTTACCAGTTAACTCACCTAAATTTAAACACTGTCAATTTTTTGAAAAAACACGTCACTACTTTTTTTCTAATTCAACTTAAAATAATTAAATTTTTGGCATCAATTAATTGATCTAATGGCTAAAATTTTGTAATAAGTCTCAATTTACGATTGAATTATGGTTTTTCCAAAATAATTTTCAACTTTATAAATTGTTCCATATTTTTTACAAAAAAACTGCTTGCGTAGTGACGATGACGATACTAGCACCTTTCGTGTATGCTTTTACATGCGCGTACTAAACTCTTCATATCTGCATTAAATGTCGTTTCATATTATTTGTTACTAAATAAAAAGGTTTCTTTGTAAAAAATGCATTTAGATAATAAAAATAGCCCATTGTTCATTGTTCAACTTCAACTTGTATATGTGTATATATGCAATGTGGCAATGCACTGACATTTGTAGAGGTGAAATCCAAATGCAGTCCAGAAATGACATTTTTTTTGGCTTTCGTCAGTCAGTTAGCTTTTTTAAATGCTAGGTATTTAATTTCAATGCATACGGTAAAATAAAATAGTACATTGTATTCATATGTTGTTCACTGCCCAGTTTTGGTTTTACCATTAAGTTTTAATACAGGAGTACATGCACATTGAAGGAAAAGAAAGTGACCTTTTTATCACAGAAAACTGATTGTTCTCAGTCATACATCATTATATGAAAATTAAAAATGCCTAGCCAAAATCAACTTATATTCATTACCACCACCCTTGTAAAATGTTATAAATCAATAAACTGCATGATGGATATAATGGATAATAATTAAACTGACATAGCACATACATGTAAATTAGTTAAATTATCAGTTGAATATTTTTTGAAAACTTACATTTTTGCTTTTTAAACTAAATTTACACAAAATTGGTAAGTGAAGAACGGATATTTGCTAAAAACAGAAGTTAATTTTTAAACTGATTTTTCACAATCAATGCTAATTTGTAGTTGTTAAAGTCTTTTGGATATTCATGACATCCCCTCTCCATACAACTACCCATAAAACTAATATTCGTTGTGCAAAATGTTGCAACAAGTTCCTTGCTTCTACAGACTACAAACTCTAACTATTCCAAAATGCTCCTTTGCGACCTGCACAAAACCCGATTCAAGGTCAGGCTTAGCATGAGCGATATTGTATATTTCGTTGGAGGTCCCATCATTCCATTTTTTAATGACCAGCACAAATGTCAACAGGCGATACCATTGCTAGTATGGGCGCATATCTTTGGATTTGGAATTTGGCGATGGAAAGATTACTGACAAGCTCAGGTAGAATTTTATTTCACGTAAAATGCAGTATTATAATTGAGCTCATTATAATTAATAAAAAATCAAACCTTTATTTTGTCGGAAAATAAAAGATAAAAGCACCAAAACGTTCAGTACATAAATGAAGGAATATAAAGTCAGCACATTTTACGACAACAACCATAGACTGGACTAATCCCAGTCCCTTGAGAAGCCATTTCAATTTTGTAAAGTGGTTATTTCTTTAAAATGCTTCTGTAAATCTCAAATTGTAACTACCTACTCACATCAAGTACAACTTATTCCATTACAAACGCTTGGTTTACATATTTACTATAGTCGATTAGATTATAAAGTGTATTTATTGCTTCTTCCGCTCTATATACCAGTTTGTTAGTATCTTCTCTTGACATAACAGCCATTTCAGTAGCGACGGCTAGTTTAATGTAAGAACGACAGCTCATCGTTTGAAATACCACACCTACATTAACAAAATAAAAACTATAAGTTATATGTGACTTTGCTGAAAAGTCTTTTTTTAAAGTAATAAAGATTTTTTAATTTTCGTACCCACTGGTCCTTGCATTCCACCAACAATAGCATCTGCAAATAATACTTGATTTCCAGCTATTTCGCAATCGCAGCCACTAGGCACCGAATACACATTTGTCAGCACTATAAGTAATTTAAATTAGTTTACATACAAACATCATTTTCAAAAGCCATATCATCACTCATAACATAATCGCATACCAACAGATAAAAACCGATTCCTTAATAAAAATGCCGCTATGCGGGTAAAATGAGCTCCAATGGTTGATATCAGGACAAGTGCAGCAGTGGGAATTACTGAAGATCTTATATCTTCCAAAATACGATTACATTTGTACAATCTTTCAACAGGTGGAGGGTAATCGGATGAAGTTGGTATTGGAAAAAATGCTAGTGTCCTACATGCATACATTTTAAATAAATAAATTTATACATGCGATAATTGATTTCAAATAATACAAAAAAAATATAGAAATAAGTTAGCTTACATCCGGTTTGTGAGTCTTTCTTCCTTATAATTTCTTGCCACTGGCATGATGGTCCCAAATAAAATGTGTTGTATAAATTCATTTTCGTTCTTGCTACAATTTTTTGCAAAAAAGTGATCAGTGATTGCTGTAGAAATAGCTGAGATGAGTACCGCAGAAAAATTCACTCCATAAAAATCCTTTATTTGCTTAATCTTGTCAATTGAGATTGGTTCCGAATGGGCTACGTATTGATACCATTTTTTATTCGAATCAGGTATTATCCAAGGAGACGACTGGTTTATTTCTCTAATAAATTTCCAAAACTCCAACGTAATCTTAATCGGAAATGTAAGTAGAAATAACACTTTTTCTCCTAAAGTTTTCTTGTGGTCTTGACCATGGGGCTTGGGAAGCTTAAGACTTTCTAACGGAATTTCACCCAGCCCATCTACAAGCGACCCTAATATACTAAATCCATCTCCCAAAGTGTGATGCATTTTCCATACTACAACACTCAAAGGACCATCTTCAAATTTGGGATTGATATAATTATTTACAAGGTGTAACTCCCATGGACTTCTGTCAGGATGATAGGTCTCATTCATCAACTTTTCATGCAAAGTATCCAAAAATATATTCGGGTCATCATTTTTTGAACAATCGTCACATAAATTATGACTAAATACATGATTAGCCATTCTGAACTCCTTATCAAATTTCCAAAACGTGAAGCCAAACCAAGAATATGGGTATTGTTGAAACTGCGGATACTCAAGAATATCTTGTTGGTTTTCTCTTTTTCCTTGAATCCATCGACGCATTACAGCATCCTCTAGGCCTTCTTTTGTTAGGTTACCACTGAATATTACTCGACCTGCTATTGTACTTCTGGGTGGTTTACCGGAAAACCAGTCGGTGACATAGCTTGCATTTGTCATACCTTCCATACATTTACCAAGATCAGGTCGTAGCCATTTCGCGAGAAGGATGATAAATACGCGAAAAATGGATACAGGAATACTGGTCAATATTAGAAAAAGGAATACACCACCAAGAACTGTGTTTATAAGTGAAAATATAAGCAAATCTCCAATAAGTCTCCTGAAGGACTTGAGATAGTGGGGCATTACAAACATCATGATTGGATCTTTAAGCTGTACAAAAAGCAATTAAGTCATGTTACTTCAGTTATTTAAATAATTAGTAAACTTTTATAATGTATCACTATAAAAATAGCTTACCGGAAAATCATTTAGTAAACTTCAATGAATCAGACTTCCCATTTCCCATAAAAATAGGACGTTATGCTCGAAACCTTTGGTATGGTTGCCATTGAAATTTCTCTGCTTTTCTGCTCTGGAAATTCTTATACTAGACCGTGCCAAAATCAGGAAGCTATAAAAATTCGAGGAATATGATATAATTAAAAATTACTGAAACTTAAACTTACATAATGCAAAAACATGTATAGTCTGTGAAGCCTGCAGCCAACCGTAACAGTAGGTTTTAAAAACTGGGTTTTCCCATAAATAAATACATACATATCTCGAAGATGATCATCAAAATTTCTAAAAGTTGACCTTGCAGCTATCATCTACGTAATAAAGTATTTATCTCAATAAACAAATGTGTCATTTTGAATACAACTAAATTAATAAAATACTGGTAATGGTAGCATCGATAGATTTGCTTTCTAATGAACTCGAAGTTCAATTTCTGTGGAAGGGTTTATTGGTTCAGATTTCAGATCGGTTCAAAGTGCCACCAGTAAAATTTCATTCAATGAGTCATAAAATGACTCCAAGGATCCACAAAGTTTGCAGTATATCACGAATAATTCGATTTAAAAATATTTAGTCATAACGTTAAAATGTTAACTTAAAAGTGATAAACTTCGATCATTCAAATTTGAATTATAAAATGGTTTTAACAGTTGCTACTTAGCTCATCCATAAAATTTACTTAAGATGACAAAGATTCTTCAAAAAGTCCTAACTTAATTGATCATTTGTCTTCGTGTATGAGACTTTGAAGGGCTCAACATTTTATTGCTCCCCAATGTTGGCATTGCACAGCTTCTTACAGCAAATAATACACCAATCATTGGAGACTGGAACAGGGGAATAGTGAGACAATCTTGTACGTCTAGTTACTACACAAGCCAGCCCATTTCTTGAAAAATATCTCGCGCATTTTAACTTGAGACGAGTCCATTTTGGGATTTGTACAAAACACTTTTAAATAAGTCGTCTAACGCTTCCAAAAATAAGCTTAACTTTTTCAATTAATTACATATACTTCGTTGGAAACATAACTCCAAAATTTGTATAAATAAATATACTAAATATGTTCACATTTGTTCTCAGATTAATTAGAGTTAGTTTAAAGGGTGTTTAAGGGTGCTATCAACAAATTAAATGTTATGAATGAAATGTTAAATAATATACTCGGATTATAAATTCAATTCGGTTTACTAAACTTTATACTCGTAACCTAGTGCATTGCATGCTTATCAAGCATGCAAACCGCCAGATCTAATTCATAAACTAACCTCTTGAATGCAATTCATGTGTAATATTTTTACACTGTTCGGTACTTACAGTTCAGGTTACTATGCCAAGTTACTAAAAACGAGTTTTAATAGTTGCACAGCACTTTCATTTTCGATTAACGCACCGATGATCTTTATTTTTGAGTCAGTATGAGTAGTCCAGAATCATAGATCAAGACGGCGCTCACCTAGTATATTTAATTTTTATGAAATATTGCATACTCATTCACATATTTGGGGTAGATTTATAATTACGAAATTTTCAGTGTTCTTACATAACTTTCCTGATTTTTACGACTTTATTTGTGGTAAAATAAGTTTTAATAATTTTAATAATAGGTTTTATATAAGAAATTAGTACAAATGGATCGGAGGAAGAGTTAACAGGAAAGATTGAGAGGAATGTAGTCATTATGTAAGAATAATTTTAGAACCATAGAAATGTCTATAGTGAAGCTATACTTAACCTTAAATATTTAACCTTGCGTTGTCTAACAGTATGAATTCCCAATTTTTATTAATCGTACCTAACTATATTTATGGTACTATTTCGTTCAATATGGTAAATCTTATTACTTGCAGTAAGGTAGAAAGCTGATTTTTGTAGCTAGATAGCGCATCAAGATGGAAACTCCGGCTTTCCAAGGTTTTACTTCCAAACATAAACCTACGCTTAAGCGTAAAATTCTGCATTAATTTTTCTCTTGCGTAGAAACAAGACACGGAGTTAAAGACAAAAATGGCACTAAGAAGATATTGCTACTTTCTATTTTTATATTTACTCTTATCATTGCGTGTTCCTTTTATGCGGATTCATCTGTATGCGAATGCGACTAACGCTAAAGCAAATAACCCAGAAAACGTCAGGTAATTTATAATTCATATTTATGAAATTACATTTTGTTTTGATGTAACAAGCTGTTATTTATTACTTAAAAGGGCAACAGTTCTCCAGAAATATCTCACAATATGAAATGGAGTTTTTTATATTGCTGCTAGTGCTAACGCTAAAACAATAGCACGTGATCCTACTGGTCCAATAATGTGTTGTGACTCAGTGTAGTTGACACTAGGAACTTTACAATACACAAATCTGGTCAATAATTAGAACAATCCTATCCGACTTCATAACAATATTTCTTTAATAACAATAAAATCGGCATACCTTTTGTTGGAACAGGGGCTGAGTGTGACAAAGTCAACAAGATGCACAAATTAACAATAGTAATACAGCAAAACAGTACTTTACGAGGAAACATATCGAACTAAGTAGATTCTTATGTTGGTGTAAAAGGATATGCTTTTTTAAAGTGACTAGATTATAACACATATGGTCATTTTACGGGTTTATTAAACTTTTTGCTGGTAATTCAAACGAATTAATTGTTCGTTGCTAACGACATTCTTCAAACTAACAATCTGTCAAGAAGGTGTAATTACAAAATCGAGTTATAAAATTTTTACTGAACGAAAAATTAAGTTTGATTTCCTTATAAATTGCTTAAACATTTATAACTGAAATAATAAAGTAGTAGAACTGCAAAGATTATTAGACTGAATTATAAAAATGAGACATAGCACTTTACTATATACATATGAATGATGAAGCAGTACTTTGGATTCTAACCTAATACCCCGTTGGAACATGCTTTCGAAACCTTTAGTTTTCAGATTTATAAAAACAAGGCATAGAAAAGCTATTTAAACGAATTCGTAACGTAAGAACATATTTTTAGGTAATTCGTGAGATTTAAAAACGATTACAAGCAAGTGTACTGTGCCATATCGTATTACTCTAGGCAGTGGTTAGTTTTAAAAACTATCCGAAATTATGAAAAACAAGTTTTTCTAATTACATGCCGTTATCATTTTGTGCTATCACATGACTTTTTTAGTAGTTCCAGTATTCTAAATTTTCAACAAAAGGCAGTAATTTTATCCAAATGGTACAATTGGGAAAGAAAATATTTTACCGCTTGCTTAAATTTTTGATTATTTTTTGTCTTGATAGCAATACTTATTAACTTGCGACTTCGAAACAAGTTATACAGGATGGTCGTGTCGTCTGTCCCGATAACTCAAAAACTAAACAAGATTTTCAAAATCTGATTTCACAAATCAATACATATGTGCCCCTGCTTGGATGAGTTCGTTGGTCAGCAAAATCAGTTGACCCAGGTCAAAGATAGGTCAAAGGTCAAAAAAATTTAACATCACAAACATGCGCTCAAATTTAGTGGACAGGTAGCCCTACTATAAAAAACATTGTTAGGCAAAGTTTCAGTTGACCTGACCCAACCTTTTTGTCCCCAGAGGGCTTTAAAGGTTACAACTTCAACATGGTCTTCGACTACATAATTCTGAAAAAATTTCAAAATATTGACCTATTTTAGCGTCAAAACCAGTCCATTTTCTGATTTTCTAAAAGCAAATAGTTCTCTCTAAAAACAGTTATTTCAACTACTTTTTGAGCACATTAGTCGCAAGTTTTCTATTCCTGTATTGTCAGGTTTATTCTTGTAGATATCCTGGTGTAAAATGGTTCACTATCAGTAGAATTTTGAGATTTATAAAACAATGTTTTGGCCGTATATAGACACAGGTAATAAAAGTAAAAATTGACAAATCCCTCGAAATGTACGGAGAAAATTCCAAATAAATTCCTTGGAGCTTCTCATAATTCAAACGATATGTATGTAATGTTAGAGCTGTAGATAAACAACAGGCTGTTAATTACGTCGGAAAATTCCAATTTTTGTGAAAAGTTTCCCTCTTCTGTTGTTCATCAGATATGATATCTGATTGTCTGATTTAAGCAATTATATTGTATGTTATTATATGTATATTGTACCTCAACATATTTGAGGTAGTGTGGTATCATTATTACAGAATTTGTGTTTTGTCAGTATGTCGTCATAGAGAAATCATAAAAATCATTAAACATAGTAGAAAAATATAGTTGTTAATACGTTTTACTGCTGAATACGATAGTTTATTGTACCATCATGTGCAAAAATCACACATTTCAAATATAATTCAAAGCGTTGTGCCAAATATACTCGGTCTATCTGGTTATCTTATTTTTACACTGTTATTTTATAACTAATCTTTCTACATTTCACTCAATCTGCTCATTATTTACAATTGGATGATTTTATTATTTCGCAGATGAACAATTTTCAAACTCCAGTGTTCCACCCACCCATATTCTTATTAACATTACTGTCCTATTTACATCTTATATAAACTTGTTAACCAACTTTTGAAACTGAGATACGATTTCGAATTAAAGATTACAAATATTATATTTTACGACGTTATTTTGCAAAGTGAGAAGTATTTCCTAGAGAGGAAATATATCAGCTCACATTTTTTTGATCACCGTGCAACATTTTTAAACCTTAAAGGTAACTGACTACACTGATTAATACGATGGGACTTTTTTGTTTCCAAGAAATACCGAAGCATTAAAACTAAAGTATCAAACGACCACATAGAGTAGTTTTCGTTTTCCATCTTATTTCAACCATTAAAGTTTTTCCCAAGTGAACTTATACTAAATTTAATTGTGGGGTTTGATTATATTCTACCCGAAAACAATGACAAGAAGCATTCTAATAAAACTTATGCAATATGTATTGAACCGCCTATTTAACATGCAAGGTAGCTAATATTTATATTGGTCTAATAATCACAAGAAGTTAATTCAAATAAATACGTGAATATGGTTTTGGACTTCAGGTGTCTTAGGCATTTTGAATTTTTAAGTAGATACATCAATCTCCCTATTCTCTCTGAGGATATTCTTTTTTATGGAAATAAATAAGTAGATTTACAATCTATAATAGTATCTGATTCAACACGCATATGAGAAATTGACGACTTTCATAATGGGTAAATTTAAAATATATATTATTTACGAAGTGATTGGCTAGTTTAAAAACTGGATTTCAGGTTGACAATGTGGAGAAGCTTGGGTGACATGCGTCACTCAATTCGAGATATGTCTGGAACGGGCTATGTTATTGGATCAGCACTTGAGAAGGATAAAAACCACTAAACGGCTTGCAGTTGTAATTACCACCCAAGTATGTAAACCGGAAATAGAAATTCTACAATATAAATTCATATTCATATATAAATATTTTGCCTTGACAACTTGATTTTACAATAGAGATAAAAAACAATTTTCCAATCACATAAACAGAGAGGAAATCAGTGTGTGTCCCCGTGTTAAAAAATGAAGACAAAATTTCCAACCAACTCTGTACTATGTTTCAATAGTGATGTAATTTCAAGTTGTTTGTAACGCTTTCAAAAAAATAGTACGTAATTTGGTTGACTGCACAAGCTATTTGAATAGTTCGCAGTTGGTAGTTTGATATCGTAATACAAAAATATTCTAAGAACTTAGGCATTAGGTTTAAGTTACAAAATTGATACATTTTATTGATACAAAAATATCGTCATGTTTCCTTTATTAGAAGAAATTCCTAGATCAGAATGAACTTGGAAATTCCTTTTAAACTTCATGACTGGAGTAACAGAATGATAAGACTGTAAAGGTTATTGGAATCAATGATAAAAAATAAAAACACACATAACCGGAGTACTAACAAACTGCTCAAACGATAGAAACGAATCCATAAAGTATATCATGTGATTTTAAAATGATTACAAGCAAGTGTGCCCAGAGATTATTCCTGAGTGTACCAGGCTATTACAAATTACATTACGTTGGTCAGCTCTTATTGTTAGCTACTTTGCAAAAATTACGAAAAACTAGCTTAAAAACCGCATATCGTTATCATTGTTACCACTTGACTGAGCACGAACAAGATTTTTCATGGTAATTACGCACGTCTAACTTATTCCATTTTTAATAAAACTGTGCATACAGCATGCGTTGACGTAGGTAGTTTTAGTTCTGGAGTAAGAAAATAACTTTTACTTTTTAGAATTTCAGTTTTATTTTCAGTTGAATATATAATATAAATTAGAGTGATGATCTAATAGATAGCCGATGACTAAAAAATACCATAAGCTCTACATAATGAGGTTTGGTGCATACGTACATATACTTCAAGATTCTTAAAAATACAAAGTGTGGAGTTTAAAATTGTAAACCTTTTGCCTAATTTAAAATGGTTTTCTATTTGTAATTGCACATACTCATATTATATTTATATTTCTTACGTGTCTTATTCATATGTACTAGTATATACGTTTTTTAGTATTTAGCTGCCATGTTCTTACATACAAAAAAAACGAAATGGTAAGTATTCCTAGCCTTTAGTTCAGTTGGCAATTTGCAGTTCCCCATGGGTACTCTATTTAACATTAGGTCTGCATGATTACTTAACTGATACAGCAATTATAACCAAAAAATTATATGACTATTCGTTAGAGGAAAATTGCACTTTTTGATCATTACGGGTTATTTTGCAACTGTAC
>JAQFXM010002123.1:0-26656 GCA_034693345.1 Entomobrya multifasciata
ACTACATGCCTGCATTTCTAGCATGTGTATAACGGGTTTGGTTTTAGCAGTATGGATGTCCAAAGATTGATGACCCCGGAGGGTCCGCTGGACCTCCGGTTCTTCACAACGTCAGGTTGTCATGTGCTATCTGGGAGGCAAGCTAACGTTCCCTTAAGGAAGTTTCACATTTATCATCGTTATCATCAATCTATAACATAGTCACGTTACTTACGTCTGTCCGGCTCAGTACATTTTTTTTCAGAGATATGACAACTAGGTGAGGTGGTTTACTAAAATATCCTTTGTAACATAACATGAGGATTGTCAAATATTTTAACAATCTGAAATATCATCTTTAGTGATTACATGTCGTACTTTCTTCGCTTCACTGATATTCAACTCAATCCCCAACTCACGTTAGCAGTTGCTGGATAGCATTTAAAAGACAATTTAGTGTTAGTTAATATGGTATCATATAACATAATTACCGACTGTCACCGAATACTCCGTATGTCTCCTTTATAATAGCCAGGAAATTGTACACGAAAACACATTTGCCCTGCAGTAATATTTTCTGTTTCATGCTAGATATTTACACATAATGTCGTAAACCGATAATTACAAGTACATGAAAAATACGAAAGTATTTACACTGTACTTATTTTACATTGCATACTTGGTTGAATAGGTATAAAATGGATTTATATAAAAAACCAAGATAAAAAAATATCGTTTGACCAAACATCACATAATTCGTTTACATAAATGGCATGCAAGATAGATTATTGTCTGCGTAGGCAATTCTCTTTACAAAATACCCGTTCCAAGCATACAATTTCTGCACAATAGCTATAAAAGAAATTTGAGGATTTTCGTCGATAATGTGTCGAACAAAAAAAGCTAAAAAGCACTAATCACCTGCACATGTTTTACAGCCTTCAAGTTCATTATACCCAGAAACCCACTACTCAACTCAACCAACAAGTTGTCAGTGTTCAAACCGAACAGTTAGGCTTGCCTAGCGTTTTTCTGTTGATTAAGGTAAAATTTGAAGATGGATGATGGTAAACATAATTAAAACACTCAAAGCAGTAAAAAGACTCTCACTGGTTGAAAGCATATAATAGCTGGTATATAATCTTATATTTCTTCATCAATCATCAAGCCATTCTCTCGTTTTCGTCATCTAAACAAAAGTTTTATTATCTTTCATGAACTTTTTTGTTCCAGCTATAACTTAAGTAAAAACGGTCTGGAAATTTTTGTAGCATTGGGGTAGTCGTATATTTGGGCAAGAGATTCACAACATAACAATAGCCTTATTAACAATTTTTGTCTTCTGAATTTGCGCCTATTCTATACAGTTTCATGAAAGTTCTGTAAATACGGTCACACGGAGTGTGCTTGTATTTTGGGTTTGTGTGTAAAATGGGAAAAACGATTCTAAATTCTGCTGATGATGTATTATGTGATAACTATATTCTAAGAGCTTGTCATGTATGAGAAGTTTATTTTCATTTGGTGTTTTGGGAAAGACAGAAGCTCAACAAACGAAATTAGATAATCGCTATATGTATATCATTTACTCATTTCATTTATAAACTCTACGTGCTCGCGTACGTACTTTCCAGCCAAAGTCAGAAGTGACGCTCATGTAAATATCAAAAGTAAGACAGAAACAAAACATTATCCTTACTAGAAGAAAGTTAACGAAGTCTTGTAACAAAAGTTATATACAAAATACAATGTCACACGAGAAGTTGTTGATAAACTTTGTTGTTCACTCACATATAATATACTATTGTAAATTGTAGATTACATAACATACGTAATTTCCTCATCCGTCTTTGTTTCCAATTGTTTTTATCACGATTTCCTTTAATATTTACTTTTTACTTTGAAAATATAATTTCAGTTTGAAGTAATTGATCAAAAGATTGGACCGATACTGATATTGATTGGACCAATGCAGCCTTCACAAACGTGTCTTTGACTTTTTGAACTATCTCATCCGGAACGAAGATTTCATTTTATCATTAATGCTATATTTGTTGTTGCAAGCAAACGTCTAAAGCTAACACAGAAGTTTTGTACAAAGACATTCAACATTGCAAAGAGTGCTGCATCCACTAATAACTTTAGAAATGACAAATGTTTTATGTTCAAATATTTGTGTAAAGTAGAAGTGTTTGAAAAATTTCATACATATAAACTCATCTATGGACCATTGCGATACGTCACTTGTCTAAATTCTCAGGAAGCCGCAGCAACAAAGTTTGGTGAAATTTTAAGTGATATTTTCCTCTTGTCTAGAACTAGTGTGAATGTGAGATTCTAAGAAGATAAAAAAATGATGGCAACAAGTAAACTGACACCCTGTGGTCGTGGTCAATTACTAAATTCAATCCACATTGCTGGTTTGGAATGAGAAATACCATTCCCTACAAAATGTTTAATCTCTAATAACCGTTTTGTCAGTCATTTACTGTGAAATAATTTTTTTCTCAAGATATCTTCTTCAAAATGAAGGTAAACACTTGAATTTTTTTCTTGCCAGTTTTCAAAAGTGCATTGTCGAAAGTGGAGGTCATGGGTCGTTTAAAAGTGAAATTAAAGAATACTCTTTTCAATTCTGTGAATCAGAATCTTGTTATCAAGTTATTAGATAGTAGAAGTGAGTGAGCAAGGGTTGCATTTTGCATCTTCAACAGCTCATTATAAAAAATGGTCAAAGTTACAACCACCATTGACTTTTTGCCTCTGGGTTTGGCACTTCTCATAGTCTGTGTATTTGGTTTGCTAGGAAATGTATTGTGCGCTATTGTGTTGTCGAGGTCAAAAATGAGATCAACATACAGCATTTTGACACTCGGGCTAACTTTCTGTGATGCTGTCTATTTACTCACAAAGTTGATCAGATATGCTCTCTTATCCATGTTTGTATACTTTGATTTGTTTGACGGATATACGGAAGTGTTTTATCCTATTTTCGGACCATATTTGAGAGCAATCACTTTTACTGGTATGAAAAGCATTGCGTAACTACATATTCTGCAAATTTCTATCGATTTATTGATTTGAATGATTATGGTCACGTGAAAATGATGTATTTTCTTATTTATAAACAGCTCATACTGCATCTACCTATTTTACAATAATAGTCGCAGTTGACCGTTATGTTTCCGTATGCTGGCCAGTGAAAGCAAGATTTCTTTGCACGAAACGAAGAGCGTACACTGGAGTGGTGGGAGTTTTTATCTTTAGCTTTCTCTACAACATCCCAAGGTGGCTAGAGTTTCATACCAAAGTCACCAAAAATTGTTCAATTGTTGATCTCAACTCAACTGACACCGCCGTATGCACAGTATTATATGAAATGAAAAAATCGCCCTTGAGGAGCGACCCAGTCTATGCAAATTATTACATTTTCTGGTTGTATTTTATTGTCATGTTTCTCGTCCCATTTACAAGCCTGAGTTACTTCAATTTCGCAATTTTTCAAGCGGTAAGCTTAATGTGTATAAAAAGGAAATAATTTTTCGTAATAATTTCATAGCTTTCTAAATAGTTTCTTATTTTTTGATTTTGATGCAGATAAAACAGTCGAGCAGAGAAAGAAAACAACTGACATCTCAACAAAAACATGAAGCATCATTTGCACTCATGCTCTTTTCTGTCGTAGTAGTATTTCTACTCTGCAGTGCTGACTATCTAGTCTTAGATATTTTGTCGTATTTAAAAATTTCCTACGATTCGTTTTGGGATAATTTGGGCAATTTTTTATTGAGTTTGAATTCTGCTGTAAATTTTATCATTTATTGTGCTTTTGGCAAAAAGTTTCGCAACGAGTTTTTTGTATTTTTGAATGAAACTACAAAGGGAGCATGCTGCCCTAACGCAGTCCACGTTGGGAGTAGAATTGTTAGCAATTCCAATGCAGTCTCTGGTGGGTTATTTACTAATTTAAAGAAAGATGGGGCTTTGTTTTCGTTGCTTTATTTTAGCTATTCTTTAAATATTAGAATTTTTAGAGCTTTGATTTTAATTCCAGGGGCCACATCAAACCTACATACAAAAGAGAGTTTGGCTGTATCAAACTTGTAAAACGGGGTTTTAAAAGTTGTACCTGGTTGGGTTATTGTGTGACGGGAAATGCTTGTAGCGTAATTAGCTGAAAGGGCTTGGATGATGATACTCAACTGTAGATGCTGTCGTTAGTCGGATCGGATGCTAAATGATCTCATTAATTTTAACTTAACATTGTTAATATAAAAAATGTATTAATGTGCCATGTCATTTATAAATATTAAGGTTTATTATATCAGAAATAAAACGGTAACAAAATAGTCAAACTTACTTTATACAAACTTTATAAATATAAAAATTATACACTTTCTTAGCTACATATCATATAAATATTTTATAATAACTTCTCACACTTAACTCTTAACATTGCTTTTGTCATATTAATCTTCAGCGATATCAACGAACACAATCGAAGCACACTTGCAATTGGTCGTGACATCAGTGGAAGTGCTGGCATCTGACTTTTTGACTATTTTTCTCTCCTTTTGTTTCAATCTCCTCTGAAACTTTCGCAGCACCTTTTTACTCCTCGCCTCTAGTTCATGTGAAGCATCCCTGAACCTTTGCACCTCCTTTTCCAGTTCCCCTACTTTTTTCTCCAGTACAAATACAGATTTCTTCAGATTCGCATTATCTCGTTTGAGAAGCTTCATTTTTGTTTCTGATGACGGAATGGTACGCTTGCCCCTGGCGAAAAAAGGTCGATGAGATTTTGGGATTAGACCATGCTCGGATTTTACCAGCTTTCTGTTATCCTCCTCTTCTAAAATACTTGCTCCTGAAAAATATAAATCAGATAACAAATGTAATCAAGATACATAAAGAAAACAATCAAGTAACACAAATTTACTCGGCTACGCTAAGTTGCATATAGTAATTTGGTGTTACCGTTCTCTTCAAAGTCGCTGCTGGTGGAAACTGGGCTTGAAATGCCTGCTTCCTCATCACTTGGTAAACTTGAGGATTCTGAAGGACAGCCTGTGATGCTACTATCGGACAATTCTTCAGGGACACCTGAATCTACAATTTAAAAACATCTTTCATAAATCACCACTATACTCAGCAATTTGCAGTTTTATAGATCATGGTCATACCACATTTTTCCAACGCTCTTCTGTTCTCTGAGTCTTCATCCAGGCATAATGTTTCATTGGATTGTTTCGAACTGCGTTTTTCATTTCCACTTCCATTTCCAAGCACAATCTTCCTTTGACCCCCGAATGATGTTAACTGCTTTACCAAATACGCCCGCTGCATTTCTAGTGAATTCCGGTGTAGTGGTTTTGAGTATACTTCCAAGTTTTCAGATGGCGATATCAAAGCGCACTTGGATTTTGGCTGAATATCAAAATCGACATTTTTCACCAAGTTTATCAACAAATAAGAAATAATTCGACAAAAAAAGAAGTTGCATACGTTTAAGATAACTTTGCCATCTAGCACAGAAGGGAAGTGTCCGTTTATTCGTGTGATGCGTCGAGGGTGGCATGGGTAGATGCAGCACTTGCGAAAATGTCTGGAACAGACATAGAGACGCCCTGGAGAGATACAAGGAATTACACCGGAATTAGCCTCCGTAATGAAACTGATCCATCCTTTGGCTTGTTCTTCATCATTCATTGGCACTCTGGAGGATTTATGCATTGTTAGAATTAGTATTATGGATGCAAAAACCCGAATTTTCAAGTATCATCAAAGTTTTAACAAAGTTTCATACCTGAAGAATGTGATACTCTTGCAGAGAGAGTTGCTGTTGCACGCGATAACAGCACAAGTATGCATGACGTTGAAACAAAAGG
Source organism: Entomobrya multifasciata (assembly GCA_034693345.1). NCBI lineage: Eukaryota > Metazoa > Arthropoda > Collembola > Entomobryomorpha > Entomobryidae > Entomobrya > Entomobrya multifasciata. The sequence goes on from JAQFXM010002123.1 coordinate 5,868, forward strand.
GGAAGCGACCACAGTCTGTCAAATTCAGTTGGATCTCAAATTAAGCGACACCAAAAAAGATCAAGAAATTAATCGAAAATACTGGAAATTAATTAAGATCATGATCATGACAAATCAGTCACCTCATTGTGTGTTAATCTAAATCGAATGAAAGGTTAAAGGGCTCAATGAAGGCTTTTATGCATTTTATTTCTGTGTTGCCAGGCGATTTAGCGAATTCGTGTAGTTTAAAATACAATAGAAGCCGACATTGTTTAAGAATCACTTTCTGCATGCAGGCATCTAGCCTTCCAGCAACTCACACCGAAAAATGACATGGAAACGGTGCAATATTGAAATAAAATGAAGCTTTATTTGCACGGGCTGTTAATAATATTTTCGTAATAGAAAAATTCAATGCATTTAAATTTTAAAACCTGATGCATATCTGATTTTGTAACACACGTGCATTTAAAAAATGTCAGGAAGTCATTTTTGACCTGTGAAAAATTAAAGCATAAGGTAATCCATATACACTGATCTCATGCATCTTGTAATTTGCATAAATGACTAATAAAGTCAAGTTAATCGTGTGAGTAAGGTAAAATGTAAAAATTCACTCAACGTGTACTCATACCTGCTCTCATTCAATAAACGTAGTTTTCTAAAATTTAATCTTAAACTATCTTTCACGCTCTAATAATAATAACTAGCATAGCATAATAAGTTTTGTGTGTTGTTTAAATTTGGATACCATGCTGCAACACCTGTAATCTTTTCTTCTCTTGATTTCTAGAGTCATTATGATAGTTCACATATTGTAGTATGCATATACTAGAATCGCAGATGCAATAAAAAAATTCAGTATGTCTTTGTAGTAGTAACTGGTTTCTTGTTAAAAAGTAATTTTAGTGAATTGTCTGGTCCCACATGTACATATTTTGACCATCCTAATCTTAATGATTCCACATTTCCAAAGAATGCATAATGAAGTAACAAGCCTCTGCTACTATTTTACGGAAAATGGGGCAGTCATAAATATTTACAAGGAATAATTACCACTATCATGAGAAAATATGGTACTCTATTGATCGTGATGTTGTAGAATAAAAAGGATACCTATGAAATAATTTACCACATACAACCCATCAAATGTTGTAGACTGAAACTTGCATGTATGTACTATTCCACACGATCAAAAGTATAATCAACATTCTCTGCTCCAACTATTCAGTGAATGAAGGATAGTCATCAAACAATAAACAGAAAAAAGTAGTAGAATCGCTGAAAAAACAAAGTAGTTGTATGTTTTGTGTGGGTGTTCCAGTACAAGAATGCTTTGGAGGTCCCCGTTTGGCATGTAACCAAACCAAGCCCATACCTTTCAAATTGCGATATGAACGCATGCAAGATTAAAGAAGCGACGCTGACGCATTGGTGATCAAAGTGACCATTCTTACTCACTTCACTGGACCGGCACCAAAGCTATTTGATACGCAATGTAGAATATACCTGGGAATGTTTTTTTTCTTGTATGACATTAACAACGAGACACGGCAACAATACATAGGAATCTACAGGCAAGATCGTGTTAAAAGTTTGACTGCACAAGGTCGCGAGTCACGACCGCGAGTCGCTTGAATTATTCAGCTTTTTTCTGTGAAAATTACATAGAAAACTGCAACTTTTGTTCTATGCAAACCTAATCATCATTTTATCCATAATATATTTGCATGCACAAGGGGGACAATACCAATTAATTGTGGTTGCATGCTTGATATCATCATACCATATCACACACCTTACACACGCCAAAACCCAACCAAATCAAGCACCACCGCCACCGTCTCATATAATATCAAATAGCAAAAGCATTCATGCAAAAAATCAAAACCATGAGGACGATGACGATGATAATCATAACATAATCCTCAAAATCACATCATTCTCCCATCGCTTCAATACACCATAATCATTATTACTTCGGCTTGCTTGGCTATCCTCTTTTTTGAAATAATATAGAAAAAAAACAAAAAGGAGTAAAATATGGCGTTTTTACACAAAAGTGTATGCATTCAATCCGCAAAACATCAAAAGGTATACATGCAAAATTCAAAGAAAAACAGAAAGTTCTTTCCAAGAAGTCCGCCAAATGGCTATACATCGTTACAGTGATAAAACTGACTGCGTAGTGAAGTTATTTAGCTTCTTTATGTAAAAAAAAATACAAATGAAATGACCATCATAATGCGTTGTCTGTGTTTCATATTATTCCACAATTCTCAACTTCAACTCCAAATGAATGAGTTTATTGGGCTTGGCTAAAACCCAAAGTGAGTTTTAATAAAAGTACTTGATGTTTTGGTCATTTAGTTCTTGTCTGCATAATATTATCATCGTATCTTTATATAGCCTTACTACTATGCACTACGAAACGGACGGACCGACTTTCTGACACATGGTTTATGTCCGTTTGTACTTTAGAGTTGAGTTTGTTGAGTAGAACTAAAGTACAATGTAAAAACACACATGAAAGTTAAGTAATAAAAGGGTTTTAAGCATGTAAATGTAAAGTATTACATATGCAATGCACTGGCCATGATGTGATAACTGAATACAGGAAAGTGTGTTTTATTCATTTTCCACATGCACATTGGTTAAAAAATAGAGCCTAGCTATACAGCAGCCCAGTCATACAATTTTACAAACATTGTTAATACCACATTCTAAGAAAAAGTAAAGAAGCGTACATGAATAGCTTAGCAGCAAAGCAAGCCTTTTTTTAAAACAAGCATTGTTAAGTATGCTTATATGTAAGTAAAGTTTTTCCTTCTTATTTTGAAATCTATTCAGTCAGAGAATAAAACACTAACCTTTGCTATTTAGCAGCAAAACAAGTATTCATTTCGTTCGTACAAAACTTGCATACATGTACGTTCGGATGAAAACGTACAAATTAAATACACAGATTTTTCTCTCTCTCTTTCGTTTAGCTTCTGTTTTTTCTTCTCTGTTTAGTTCTCTTCTCAAAAAACAACATCTTCCGATTTTTATGCTTTAGCTTCTATCTTGGTGATACGCTGATCATCTCATCATCATCTCATCTCCCTTTTTTTCTTTGAATAGATTTGTGTAGTGATTTTCTTCTACAGTTGGACCAGCTGTGTGGGTGAGTGGAGGCAGAGTTGAATACATGTTTTCTGTACATAGCAAATTAGCACAAGAAAAAATTGCATTAAAATATAAAAAATTTGCTATGCACACATAATACGCCAAAGTATTTGTGGAAACGCAGTGGATCATCATAATCATTCACAACGTGTGGTAGTGGTGATGGTATGTACCTGCAGAATAAAAATTCGCTTTTCATCAGCTAGTATTACGTCTAAAATTGCTCACTGTATACACACATTGTACGTTGGAGCAAAAAATAATGTAAAAATTTCTTCAACAGTTACATATTATATCTGATTAACTATGAGCAATCATCAATCAGATTTTGTCAGTAGTACAATAGTTAATAGTTGTGTTGTATTTGAGTGCAATGTAACGTGAGTTTACTTTTAACAATGGTACTTGTGCGCGTGAGTGCATCAATATTGTATTTCCCGTCGAGCCGAGCCGACAGAAGAACTAAAATATAATTACTACTAAATGGCACAATTAAGTTGGCAACGTTGTCATTATTAATTTGGACTCAATGACATGACATGCAATCATTGTCTGTAAATATTTTTTCGAGAATAGCGTCGATTGTATAAAAAATCATTTGTGCGCATGATATATGCGATGCACATGTTACACTACACATTGTGCATAATGTATGCAAAATACAGGGAATGATGACATTATGACATGAAGGATTCTTTATTGGAGAACATGACACAATACCGGAAACGGGAATATATAATAATATGAAGGCTTCAAGGATTCTTTGCCTGAAACTAAGGAAATTGGAAGATGACTATTTTCTCATGAAATCATTAAATGTGAAATTATTTCCAGTGTGCAGATAAACGACAGTTTGTGTTAGTACAAGTACCATTAGTGGTAGATGATGTAGTGGTTAGTGTATCAGTGGTATATAGCTTAGCAGGTGAGAAAATTAACTATAATTTTATTTTTCAAATTTATTTATGCATGAAAAAAATATTTCGAATAGGCGATATCGTCTATTTCGTTATAGTTGTGTATTTTAAGGGTGAAGTTTAGTACTGATAGTCACGTAGTCACCACCACCACGTGCTTATTCATGATAAGCATGATGCAATTAATTTGCAGCGATTAGCTTTCTTTGGTGGGAACAAGGCAACCTACGAAGTTTTGATAGAGATGACAAATCTTTTTTCTAAATCATGTTTGTCTAGGAGTGCGTCGCACATAAAATGGCAATTTGGTAAGGTTAAATTATTAGTTTAAAAAATTCACTTGCATGAAAGATGCTCCAAGCATGCTAAACTATTCTTTTAAATGATGATAAATTTCATATTAGTATAAAGAAATTAATGTTGTTTCCAGTATTAACAATGGTTATGTAGAATTGTCAATACTACAACAACTGTTTCCAGTCACGCATTTGATTTAAGCATTGTAGTTTTTCTCTAATGGGTAATAATAAATTTAAGTTCTCCGTTTCATAGCCCAATAAAATTGCTAACATTATAACCTAAAAAGGATGGTCAATAAGGAACAGATAAATGATACATTAATGTACTAACAAGTAAATTAAAAGGTCAGTAAAACGTTAATTACCATGAATGAGTCATGCCATGCCACACTTGTCATATCAGTTTTTCGTACAAATACATACAAATACCATAAATGGAAATTTACAAAAGTTATGTCTCCAATCATTGTGGCGCAGCAAAGATAGTAATACATCACATCACAAACTAATTTGCTTTAATTAGGACTGAGTTAAAGGACGCCTATGTGTACATATATTTTATGTATAATACTCATATCATGTCCTAAATTATATTGCTGGTCATTGCTAAATCCATCTTGAATTCAGTATGAACCATGTGCCAAGTGCAGTGCCCAGTTGTTTTTGACTTTGGGAACCGCTGTGCAGCGCTTTTCATACATCACTTGACATCATTACTCTACAGTATGACTTTCATTGTCACCAGTAAAAAAGATGAATTGGATTCTTCCGTTCAGTTTGTCATATGATCACACTGTAATGCAAAATATATATGACAATGAGACTTTCCTATTGACTGGTGAACGGAACGAAACAGTGGTGATCAGAATTTTTGTACGAACATAAGAAGCACAGTCATTAAAATTTATGTCAGATCCATCCAAGTTTTTCAGAAGATACAAGAATAAAAGATATTAATAAGTAAGGACTCGCAAATATTTTTTCAGTCAGAAAAAAATACTGCCTCATTTATCATTTTACTCCGTGGTTTCTTCTAGTAACTGACCACCACTAAGAAAACATTTTTAGACCTGCAGACATGACTCAACGCAACGCAACGCTGTGTTGGAGTTTATTAGCTTATATTCCTACAATTTTACTTCAATTACCCTTTTAGAAAGCTATATTATGAATGTAATTTAATCCGTAGCAAAATATGATTCGTCTCTTTTCCATACAAACATATTATTTTTATGGAACGATGAATTTTTATTGTCACAAATAAACATTCCCTCCCACTGCTTTTGTGCAGATTAGGATTGAAGTAGTAAGTAGATGTTTAAATCGTTTGAAAACAGTTTTTTTATACCGTTCATACATATAAAAAGTTTTACTTCTTTTTGGCCAAGGCTCCTATTTAATAGCTACATAAAATTTATTTGAACGTAGAGCATTCTATGCATTCGAAGAAAATGACTGCAAACTAAAACGGTATACGCACATGTGCATTAATTTTTAATGCCTCTGCTGTCTGTAGAAAATTCATCCATTCTCTCAACCTACTTTGCATGGTATAAAATAATATAGCTTATTGCAAAAACTTGACCTTGTATGTTTGCATACCAAACAGAGCTACATCCGTTATTTAGGTTTTGTACAACAGATTTAAAACGTAAGAATTTTTTACTCAACCTTAATTTTACGAAATCTGAAAATTCTAGGTTTGTAAAAAAACTAATTATTATCAGAATGAAGTTTAGTTTTTTCTTTACTAAATGACGGGTGAAAGTTCAGAGAAAAATTCGCTCTGGACTGTACTGTATATATTGCTTTGTTGCAACGCGCTACTATTCCAAATTATTCCGTACATTAAACCCAGTGGTGATGCGATGAATGTGGTTTAAAGTTTGGGTTCATGTTAGGGTGATTATTTCGTGTGGCTTTTTAAAAGTGTGAGTGGATATTCAACAATATTCCATAAACTACGTGGAATCACCAAAAAGGCAGTATTTAAACTACAACAAAGAACTGCTCTAACTCTAATAAAGAAAGGAAATTGTAAATTTTATTGGATGCTAAGCACGTAACATGTTTTGATAAAAATTCTTGCATGTCACTGGATCTCTCGTGATTTGACAACTTGTAAACATGAGTTTTCCAGTTAAATGTTAGCCTAGCTGAAACAAATTTAATTTGGTTTGCTCGTATCACTGAATTGCAAATGAACTGGGTTGGTAATGATGTGGAATTAAAAAAAGGGATTTACATGAGCAATTTAATGACTGTAATTTCCTGGAATTTCTGTTCCCTCTTTATTTAACGACAAGGCTATCTAATCCAAGTAAAGTAGCTAAAATGTTAGTTGAAAATATTGACACTTCAGAGGGCATCATATAAACAGAGGAAATGCTTGTTTTTGTGAAATTCCAACATAAGCTATTCCATTGAATGTGCTTGGCACGAGGAATGTAATGTAGTATAAAGTACACAAGTGCCCATATACACGTAATTTATTTTGCATCCTTATCATTTACTGTCAAATTCAAGTGAGGATTAGAAAATATTGAGTTTTACATCTGTAAGCAGTATTTCGTCTTGTATTCAAGTAAACAGTAACATGAGACAGATCCGAGAATGGGCACTCATGACATGGTGCGTGTTAAGATTCCAGACAATATATTGCATATCTCAATCGTTAAGATAGCATGAAAATAAACTCTTAATGTATTTTCAACCCCAGTACACCATCTTGTTTTCATCTTCAACGTATTTGCATTTAATGAAGTAAAACACAACACTATCAGTCTTCATACCATTGACCTTTTGCCTTTTTTAAGAGGAAAACATACAGGCATATAAAATATTAGATAACAGCCCACATTTACATTCATAAAAACCAATTTTCTTATTCCTTGAAAAGTATGCATAGTATTGAGATAAATATATTTAGTGTCTTAGTTCCATGCAACGATCAACAAGCAATATCCAAAGTTAGAAGACAAAAGAGGTCGCAATTCTGCATAGATAATTTGAATTAAAAAACGATAGTTTAGAAACGTTATCTGTACTGTATGCTTTAGCAGCAATCTCTAATTTAAGTTTGGGTAGGTAATTGACTTTGTTGAGAGGCACACAGAGGAGCAAAACTTACCAAAAGTGAGCTGGATAATAAAGATGTAGATATGTTTATCAAACACGAAATAATTTGCTGGAAAAATCAATGTTTTTCCCTTGCACTAAAGTAAATTTTTTGTTTCATAGTTTAATTCAATAAAATGATTCTTTTGATTCCAGCCAAAGCATCGCAGTCCTCAACTACCAACTACTACCGGTTTGTGAAGCGATAAAAATCGTTTTTGTAAACACTTGTGAACCTTTTTTTGAAGTTTTAGTTGTGATTTGTACATGTAAAAGTGATATTTTAACCGAACGTGTAGCATAATGAAAAAGTTGTATAAAGTGAAAGTGAAATACCGTATAACTGACTAAGCTGTATGTGCAGTTAATGTGACTGTTTACAATGTATGCAGTGGTTCGTGATTATGTAATTTATTTAATGCTGGATGGTCAAAAACTAAATTAAAAAGTACCAATGGTATCAACTCTGGATATCAAGTCATTTTCTTCAGTTCCTTTGTTATTTTATTGTTCTTGTTTTGCACATTCATTTGTAAATATTACACCCAGCACCACAGCTAATAACTGCATTCTGGAATCATGCCTGGAAAAGAGTCAGAACCTCGTAGAAACAATGCAGGAGGCAGTTCAAAACCTGCCACGGAACGGGAAGTAGTTGCTTTTGAGTGGGATAATTCACGAGAATCGCCTCAGGTACTAAAATAAGATCTCTCCTTGGTCTTTAGTAAATTGTTAAAAGGTTTGAGAATAAATTTTAATGGATTAAATAATAATGCAGGATTGGAACAGAGGAGAACGTGGTGACAGTATGAGGTCAGGAAGTGGTAGGAGTTTAACCAGTCTCGGAAGCAAAGCAGATACAAATTCCGTTGCAGAATCAACGTCCAGCGCGATGGAGGTTGGAAAAGAAGCAAAAGAGAAAAAGGATAAGTCCTCATGGGTGAAAACGATTGGTATGAGAACGCTTCGCTTAAGGAAAAACAAAGACTCTGACAAAACCCAGTCCCGACTTTCCATATCCTCCGCTCTCGGGTCACTCGACAGACCCGGAAAAAGTAAAAACAAAAAGGACAAACATGGCAAAGGTGACGATCAGCAACCGCAAATTTCCGGATCATCATCATCAACGGCTGTAGGAGCCAGTCACAGCAACAAGCCGGGAGAACACGTGAAGGACAATGATAGCATTTATTCTGGCGCCTCGTCAAAAAATGGTTCAACCACTAGAGATGTTGTGGGAGGGAGTACTTCTACCAATGTTACCGCTACAGCTGGAGAAACCCAAGGTACTACACAATATTTTCTGATTTTCACTTTTACCTACAAACTAGTATACTGCGCTATTTTTCTCAGACATCTCTTCTGAAAAGCCGAATGTACTGCAAAAAAGCTGAAGTGAGCTTGGCTTTGGAGAGATGTCTTCATCTGCTGCTTGCTTGCTCCGTCACCTCACAATTTACAACATTTTATATTTACCATCCTCTTACTCTTGTGCACTAAAGCCTCTATTTTCTTGTTTAATATTTTACATGTTCTGCTTTACATCGAAAATTCATTTGTTCTTATGTACTAAAAGGCAGTAAAGTGAAAATACAACTTTTCCGTCCTCATTAGCAGCTCTTCTTCTCATATTGATTTGTTTTGCGCCTGTCTGTTTATATATACTTACTACGAAAAGAGAAAGCCAAGAAAAAACGAGTTATTTGACAAAGCTACTTTTCTAGGTATCTTCCATTTCTCTATTCATCTCTGTAAGCTCACGATAATTTAGTGGGTAATATATCTTATATGTATTCAACACCACAAAACTTGCAGTCGTAGTAAAAAGCTACTTAATTGAAATTTCATACGTTATCTGCTAATGTCCAGCATCTCATCTTCCTAGTATTAATCTTTTCTCCGTCCATTTTACGTTACAAAAAAAGAAGCTGAATCAATTCCCATACCCAAACATGGACTCACGTACTTTTAATTCACAAATTTCTCGGATAAAGTCGGTCTTTTCTTTGTACCTATATGAATGTAAAAGCAGGTCCACAGATATACAAGTAAGTATTTAATCTCCCCTATTTACAAACGTTTCCCCTTTTCTTGCCGAAAACGCATACAAATGAGAAATGTTTGTTTTCGTCGTTGTATGCATCTGGTAGCAACCTTTCCTTCTCAGGAATGAGTCTTTTATTTTCTTTTAGAAGTACATACTACTAGTAAACATTTGAATTGGAAATATTCCATTCCCTCTTCATTTTTCTAAATGGTCTAAATCTCAGAAGGAAACTTTACATGTATGTACGTATGTGCACTTTAATCAATATACACAAACAACCACCAACAATGGGAGCTCTCTCTCTCTCACGCTGTGTATTTATGTATATTGATGCGACACACGCAGTGAAAGAGAGGGGGAGAGAAACGAGAAAGCATACTCGCACTCATTCCATTATTAATACGAACTATACATACAACGTATGTGGTGCATGAGTGAATGTAGTGTGCATACTAGTATGGTAAATACTCTACGACTGGTGGAGGTGGTGGACATGGACAGTGAAAAGAAGGGAAAATTAATATATGTGGGCAGAGAGAGTAGGTAGGTATTTGGGAAAGTTACTACGCTTATACATTGTAGTTCTGTTCTATTTCTTTTTCTTCATAAAACATCATTTGGAAACACTACCCACAAAAATACAACTACACGATTTTTCGCTTAAATGTTTCGTGTTCCAAAGCCATAAAATGTGTAACTGGCTTGGCTTACCCCTTGTGCTATCGGGTTACAATTTACAAAGAAAGGAAGAATGTATGTGTTTTGAATGTATGCATGTATGTATGAAAGATTTACTGTATAATAGTTTTCATTTTATAATGTACTTGAATGGGGAAAGTTTTTCTTTGCCATGTAATATAAATGCATTTTACAGAGATGTATAGGTACCATTCCTAATAACAGTGTCTACCTACCCTTTGTACTTGTCTGTTTCATTATGTAACGCGTGTATTGTATTGTCTGCAAGTGTGCATGGCTATAGAAGAGAAAAGTGAAACAATATTATATTTCAAACTATGAAATAGAGTAAAAGTATAATTTGATATGATGATGATGGTGGTGGCGTGGTGAATATTATCTTCCTTTTTCTTGTGACTCGTAGGTTGTCTCTTTTGTATACTGTATTGCCAGATGAAAGATTGAAAATAGAAAGGGTTGTCAACATTTTCTGAACATGTAGTGAAAAAATAAAGATGTAGAAAGAATATCGTACGGTACATGTGATGCATGTAAGGTTGTTAGTGAAAATGAAAAGAAAAGTTGTTTTAGGAATTGAATTTGTAAGAGAGCTAGTCAGTTGGGCTTTTTAACATGCTTGTTCAACCAAAATACTCTTGGCATTGTATATTGTACAGTATACACATCAGTGAACGTGTACAATGGAAGAAAGTGAAGTTGTTGTGGACATGAGTATATCAATAAACCCTTGCAGAGTACTTTTTGCGACTCTTTTTAGGGAAAGCAAAAATCTAAAGAAGTAGAAAATTATTACATACTTTATGCACATACATATTATTAATCCCATATCATGGATAAGTAGTAAGAGAGCGAGAGAGAGAGAGGAGTGAAAGTCTTCTGGTGTCTCTAGTATGCTTAGTTTTCCCTAAGTATAAAGAATGAACCATCACTTTCAAAATGAGCACCATGCAATTGCAATGAATATTTTCAAGTTTTTTAAAGGTGAAAATATGCACCTTTTTTGCTGCAAGTTGCAGAACTTGGTTTAAACAATTTAAAGTGTGAATAGTTGATTATCACATTTTTCTATATATTTTTTCTCAGTGAATAATTTGTGACTTGATTGCCTCGGTGCATGCTTGTCATGTATTTCTCCGTTGTGACTGTGAGAGGTTTATTCACAAAGTTTACTTTGAAACATAACGTGCACTGGAGTAATAATTACTGGTTATCTAAATAAAACTCCCTGTCGTATCACTTATATCTGGTATAAAGCATTAACCAGGTCGAACTACTAAATATATTATGTACATGCATTACTCAAGAAGTTATCGATTAATATTATTTTTTCTTCGCTGACCGTCATGTCCTTGTATTTGTTTCAACTTGGAGCACGACAGCTCATAAATATTTGCTTCGTTGACTTAAATTGGAAGCATAAAATAATACAATAGTCAGCTAAACAGTCTTGACTTGGAGATAGAATTCCATTCCAACATTCATTTAATGTGCACCAGACTTTTTTAAGGGAATAATTATATATAACTTTTTCCTTATTACGCAGTCTTATGCATGTGAAAAGTGTTTGGAGAAAGTGAGTTTTGAAAATAAACTCATTGAACAAAAATGTTTCGTGCTCTTGTGCATCGAGTGGTTTATAAAGTGCAATCAAACATGGATGTGTGAAATGAAAAGAATTTACTCAATACAAAATGTAACGCAATACTAAACTTGAAGTAATACTGTCCAATGTCCTATCTTTTGTATTATTGGTGGAGAAAGGATCATTGTCATTAATCTATTTAACTTGTCATCGTTTGAATGACGTCTCTCATTCCACAATAAAACAGGATGTTGCCCATGCAAACACTGAGGAGGAGGGCAAGCCCCTTGAAGTGTAAATGTACTAAAATCATTCTTTCCTTGTCACCCTTTTCCAGCAAAATTTGCTTGCCTTTTATGCATACAAAATGTATTTACATAATTTCTTTACAAATTTGCTCTGACTAAATAAATTTTTTCACTATTTTTCAGATAAACAAGACCCAGCCCGATTTCTTGGAGAAGGACTTCTTTTCAAAGGTAAACTGATTGGGGTACTGGAAGTGAGTGGTCCAAGAGGAGATAGAATATGTCAAGAGGCTCTCTCCGAACTGAAAATGGCAGTGAAGGCTGCTGGAGAGCACAAGCAGAAAATTACCATCCATATAGCCCTTGATGGCCTGCGAATACGGGATGAAAAGACAGGGGTTAGTATGATTTAATTACTAACTAATCAGAGCAAGTGAAATTTTATTTTGTAACTTTATATGATATTCGATTATATATTTTTAGATAATAAAATTAACATGATTGCACAATTTTTATAAATAAAAAGATTTAATAATCGTTTCTATTATTTTTGATAATGCGAATTGATAAGGGTTGTACCTACAATGCAAATTGTGGTTTAATAACTCGCCTAGATAATTAAAAAATGAAAAGCTATATCAATAATCGTTTCATCTTCTTTTTTGTAACTTGATTTTCTATTGATTGTACACAGGATTGCCTTTATCATCATCAAGTGCATAAAATCTCATTCATCGCTCAAGATCTGACGGATGCGAGAGCATTTGGTTATATCTTTGGGTCTCCCGACACAGGCCACCGATTTTTTGGGATTAAAACAGAAAAATCTGCCAGCCAAGTTGTGATAGCCATGAGAGATTTATTCCAAGTCGTGTTTGACCTTAAAAAGAAAGAGATAGAAAGAGCCAAGCAGCAGCTAGAAATGCAACAAAAGTTTTTGGCCACAAGAGCTGCTGAAACGGCTCCTACCACAAAGGTAACATTTTGGATTTGATATGAATTAAATAATGATCAATGATTAAACTTGTATATATGTACATGTATGAATATACAAAATGGATGATGTATCAAAGTATTTGTTTAGATTTTAAAAAATCTTTTTTTGGTGCTGCAACAATAGTTATCATGTTTTTGATAAGATGATTATCTTTATGAGTAATTTTTACTGCCGAGATATGCGTGTATTTAAAGATTCACATTCTTCATTCGAAGTTAAATACATAAAAAACAATAATGTTCAACAAATTTCACTTTCAGACTGAGCCTAAATTCTCAATTGCCGAGACATACATTGAAGGTGCCGGAGCAGTTGCAGGAGCCTCTGCATTGTCCCATTCACACCCTTCAGCCCCTGCAGAAGTGGACCTTCTCAATTTAGAAGTGGAACTCAATAGCCTTCAGGAGGGTTTAGACAATATTCACACCAATCTAGTTGATTCCGTGCCATTCCGTGGTAGCACCGCTTCCATATCCAGTGATCCCATGAACCCCATGCCAAAATTATCTACTGGGAGTATGGCTTCTGCATCCAATGCAAGCAATCCAACTCCAGTCTCAAGCTCCGCCTTAGGAGATCCATTTGGAGATTCTTTTGATCCTTTTGACCACTCAACAGCTAGTTCTACCCCAAATGCCTTTTCTGGTAGTAGTAGATTTAAGGTGAAACCTTCTGGCCTGAATGATGCCCCACCTTTATCATTAACAACTTCACAGCAGCAACAACCCCCACCTCCATACTCAAGTTCAACAACTCCGCTGACATTTACAACTGATCCGTTTGCACAAATTGACCCTTTTCCAGGTCCAAAATATCACGGAGATGGAGACTTTTTCAGTTCGGATCCTTTTGATAGTCCCTCTGGCCAGTTTTCATTTGCCTATCCTAATGATTCATCCGTTTCGAAAATATCAGTTGGTCCTAGCGTAGATAGAATACCAGAAAGTGCGAATGAAACTTCAGCAAGCAATAACAAGTATTCAAATGACATAGAAAAAGAAATTAGTAGCACAGGAGTGAAGGCAGCTGCCTCCTTTAAAGATAGACACAGTGACGGTTGGGTGGCTTCTTTTGAGGACGTAAGTATTTTACTGATTTAATGAAAATTAATGCCTAAAAATATCCATTATGTCTACAAAAGCCAATATTAAATTAACTTTGCACTTTTTAATTTTAGAATTTTGTACCTGAGTCTGAATTCAATGGCCAATCTGATGAAAAAACTGAGTTGGACATTTTCACAGAACTTGATCCTCTTGGCACTGGCCGTATCAAACCTTTTGTTGACCGCAAAGACTTTTTCCAGCATTTAAAAAATCCACCCAAGAAAAATCTCAAAGATCTTGGTGGAACCTCTGAAAATTTGACGCCACACTCATCCTCTTCGTCATTGGTGGCAGAAAGCTCTGTTATCAATACTTCAATGTCAGGAATGCATAGCAATGAAGCTACACCTCCAAAACTTCAGTTAACGGATGCAGCATCCGCCATTCCCAATTCATTTTCTACAAATTTTACCTCTACTCAAATTAATGATTCAGTGGAACCATTACCCTTAAAGACACCTCCTACGTCAATTTCATCTCGGTCATCTTCTATGCGAATGCGACTCCATTCCGAAAATTCAAGATCTGAATCACCTCCAAATTACAGCCCACCTCCCCCGCCACCAACACAAACACTGCATAATTTCTCGTCTACATCCTCAATCGGTTCAGCCGGAGGAGGCGCTGGAGTCGGAGCCGCAACTAACTCGGAGTACATGAGTACTGGAAGTCAGTTACCGTTTTTACCGCCACCAAGTAGTATACTTGGAACACCACCTAGTTCTCGTTTCACAAATAAAAAGTCTCCTCAGCTTCTCAAACAAATGACAATCGCTGGCTCGACAGCAAATACTGCTACATCTAGTCCTAAAACTTTGCCTAGACCTTCGTCAGGAACCCGCGAAAGAAAATTGACGTCTGAGTCCCAAAACAGCACATGCACCGATGAAATCCCTAACTTGACTCCGCCCCCACGTCCACCACATAGTCACGCTTCAAACACACTGGGAAAATCAGTGTCATTGAGTACTGCTGTGCCTCGACCGTCATCCAGCTCAGACAGGCTGCGTAATTTGTCTGGAATGTCCTCTTTAAGTGGAGTAAGTATAGCTTCGTCTGGAATGGCACCTCCCGAACCACCACCACGACCTCTGCAAACGACCACAATTTCAAGTAGTTTAGCCCAACAAATGTCCCCATCTCTGGTATCGCCTCCACCACCGTTACCACCTAAAAAACAAGCGTTTGGCTCAATGCAATCCAGTCCTCTCAGTATATTTCAGTCCAAGCAACCACCATTGTCAGATTTTGGGAAAAGTGGTAGCCCCCAAAAGATTGGTGGTAGTGCTAACGAGTCGTCTAATGATCTTCCATTACCGTTGCCTTCAAGAAAATCCCAGTTTTCATCCGGCAGCAGTCATCATGCCACTGCCGGAGGACGTTACTCTGTACCGCTACCATCAATGTCTCCATCCACACATAGAAGAGAACACGGAGGGGATGTTGAGACAACCAGTAAATACACCACTTCTGTTTCTAGCAATAATAGTCCTATTGTTGGAGCTATGAGCAGAAATCCGCCAGTGATTAAGCTCACTATGGAACAAGCCTTACACCAAGTCGGATCCATGAGCTTAGGGGACCTTGCTGGCAAATTGGAGCTTCCAGTGGACAAGTTGTCCACATTGACGATACAGCAACTAGCAGAAAAATTAACTTTAATGGATTTCGAACAAAAAATGGAAAAGAAGGAAAGGGACTTGTCACGTTATGCAAGTGCTTCAAAAATTGCAAAAGAATCTCATTCAATAAGTACAGGTCCTGCTGCAGGAGCATCATCTATCAATGCTTTTCAACTGGGTTTTGATGATGATTTCTCCACAGCGTCTGCTCCACCAGATCTTGGAGAACGTGAGCGCAGCAGCTCTCGTCATCATCATCATCATCACCATACTAGTAAGCAACAGCAAGATGAATATGACAAATACGCTGTTTTTAGAGAATTAAGTGTTGAGGATGCCAGCGGCTTTAGCATAATTGGTAATCTCGGAAGTAGTCTGAAAACTTCAAACTTTTCAGTAAATTCTGAGGATTCGGAAGATTTATCACGTGCAATGGATAGAACTCTTACTGGAAACAACTCAAGTAGTGAGAGAACTATTCAAGCAGATGGTACTGGAGAAAGTATGAGCAAGAATAAAGAAGAAAGTTTTGCTACCGCAATGGCAAATACGATGGATGATATTACTGACACAAATTTGTCTGATGACGATGGCAAATTTCCATTTGACGACGATGAAGACATCAGCCCTTCTTCAAACTTCAACACAAAGCCTGCCGAATGGGCTACATTTGAGTCCAATTTTGACGATCAATTTGCAACTACGTCTTTAGTTAAAGCGGTTGATGCAGATGGAAACGATGGAAGTCCTTGGGACTCTGAGGAAGGCGGAGACAATTCTCAAAAAACACCACCCGCAGCTTCTAGTGCACAACTTTCACTGGCGTCCCCTGCTGCATCTCCGCAGGTGGTTGCAAAAGATTCAGCGGATAAATTTGACTTTGAACCTTTCCAAAAGCCTTCACAGCCCTCAATCGCAAATTACTCACTGACAGAACCGGTTATCAATCCACCAGTTCCACCTGTACCAGAAAGGCGACGACCAAGTAGGGAAAATGGAGGGTCTGTTCCTATTGTACAGCCCTCAAGTAGTCAACCACTTTCACCAGATCTTCTGAGATCACCTATTAGTAATTTTCAACGTCAAAGTTCTGGCTCATCCAAGCACAGTGGTAAAAGCATCGAGGAGCCTTCTATTGGAGGTGGCAGAGGTTCTGATTACTCGGAATCTGGTGCACGACCACGTCATAGACGTAGCAGCATTAATGATGAAGATCGATGGGAACGAGAAAGAGATACGTACAACAGACGGCGATCAGATAGAGGTGAAAATTATGGCCGTTCAGACTCAAGAGATAGTTATTCATCTATTCCACGCGCCAAGTATAGAGAAGGTCGAGTAGAGTCAGAGGAGGAATATTTGCCACCAAAGACTTCCGGTAGTGGAAGGAGAAGAGGGAGTAATGTTCGACCTAGTTCATCAAAACGTTCCTCAGAGCGTGAAGGAGAACCTGAAGATGATCGAGAAGAAGAAGAGGATAGTCGATCTTATGCGTCCTACCACTCAAATTACTCAACAACTGGTCATAGCAGAAGGCACCGTCGTTATCCACAGAAATATCACCATTATGGCACCACGGGGCACAGAAAACGTGAAAGAGATCGGGTTGAGAGACCGCCTGGTCAGGCTGCAGGTTCTGGTCATTCAAGTCTTTCTCCCGAGAGATATTCCCATCATGAGAGCGATTTCGATTCATATGACGAAGCAAATGGTGGGGGTGGTGGTGAACGTGGTGTAGGACCACGAAAGAAGGAATATTATGCCAGAGAACGAGAATACTCCGAACGACATTATCATAGAAGTAGACCCAGCAGTGGAACTGGATTCAACCAAAGTGTGAAGCGACATAGTCGTGAAAGTCCCCGACATCCAGATCCTTACTATCGTGACAGATACTACAGAGGAGAGAGAGGTAGGAGGAAGTATGACGATGAGTATGATGATGGAAGAGATTTGTCCGAGTATTCTGGTGAAGACGAGCACTACCGTGGTAGTCGGCACGGTGGTAGTCATAGAAGGAGGCACAGAGGGAGAGATGATTACTACCGTGATAGAGAACATCCTCGACATCATCATTACTACACAAATTCGCCCTCTTGGGATAGCGAATCTGGGCCAGAAGTTCCAGGTGAAAAGTCTGAGAAGGGACATCGTCCAGCATCAGCGAAGTACGGGACTGAGCATGGAAGTATGTCAAGATATAGCCCTCCTATTGGGTCATCATCCAGCCGTCCAAATAGTGGTAGACGTGAATCAGGCTCAAGTGGAAAGCCTACATACCCTTCGCAAGAACAACCGCAACTGAGCGGAAATGGACATGGACAACATGTCAATAAACGTTCTCCAAGTGGTAATGGGGCATTGGGGAAAATGAGAGAATATCGATTTGATGATGACTTTGAGAGTGATGTATTCTCTGGGAAAACTGAACTGGGAGAAATTCGTGGAGAAAGTAAAATAGTTGATGATGGGGATGGAGACTCACTTAATTCAGGAAACCGACACACTCCGACAATAAAAGCAGAAACTATAATTCCAATAGAGTCCAAACAGTCTCAGCCTCAGTCACCATTCGGAGATGATTTTGTGATGCCACCAAGGTCAAACGGAACTGGAGATGATGGAGCAGATGCGGAATCCCAAGAAGGGACAATTTTAGCAGATATTTTATCAAGTGGTGAAAGTGGAAGCATGATTGGACAAAAGCAGAGTAAACGCCATGCGGAACAACAAAATCAGATATTTTTCCCTACAAAATTTGAGTCGGAAGATGGAGGTGAGGAGGAAGAAGGCGGTGCCAAAGGTTTGACTGAGAGCCCTGGTAAGCTAGAGGAATTTGATGGAGAAGATATATGTAAAGAAGCTGAAGAATTTGAGGGAGATAGAGAAAACAGTTCAAGTCCTGATTTAACTTATACTCCACCCACATCTGCTAATAGTCTACGTGGAAATTTTTCAGTTTATAGCACAAAGCGGCTGGAATCAATCAGGTCGGAAGAAGAGAAATCAAATGAGGATAGTGTGTCTGAGGGTGCGCTTTCCAACAATGCCACTTCAAACGCAACTTCAAATATGAAGAAGTCAGACTCATTTAACATCTTTCAGGCTCCTACACAAGATCCCTTTGCAGATGATGACTTTTTCAAGTAAAGAAGCAATTAGAATAGTAGCAATCAAAGAAAGAGCATTGAGAAATGTAGAAATTATCTAAATAAACCGATCCAATCCAGATATCACATTTTTGTCTTGTGTCATCAATAAAGTATCAACATATTAAGGTCTGATGTCTGATTTATGTATATTTATTTTAGAAAGGTCTAGTCGACTTGAAAGGGGTGATGATGATGGTGATGCATACTTTTACGTGTACACATTCACGAAAAATTGTATCATCAGTTAATCATGAACTGTATGATATTTTATATTTTAGAGTCAAGTGCCAAGCTATAAAAAAGAGGAGTATAGAATCTGGTCTATTATAATAGTAAGTTAGTATAATAGTGTGTAAACTTAGATTGTAATCTTTGCTAAAAAATATATAAATAATATACATACTTCACTTAAAATGCCTATTATAATATAATAAATTAAAAAGGCAATTTAACAAGAAGGTAACATTTTAAACTTACATGGTACAATGGTATGGTGAAAGCCATCAATCATGCAATACGGCCTTACGGCTAATAGAGTAATTAATAAAAACTATCACTATATATGCAATGAATTCATTAATTAAAAATGGATGCAAAACAACTAATTAATTGTACACGAATGCATAAGTATTTTGTAAACCGTTTCGAATATACTATGTGTACATGTAACAAGCGAGATGGAAATATTTTAGGGGAGTAGCGTAATGTAATGTAATTTTTAGAAATATCCACCGTTCGTCACGGCCAAACAAGTCTTCACGTCACTGATTAGTAGACTGGATTGGTGGAAGCATGAACATTAACAAAAGTCTCCATTATTATTAATCTTTATAAAGACTCTCAGAAGTTATATTTGGAAAGGACATCACTTTCTGCCTTATGAAAACTTCTAAGAAAATACATACATGATATTATCTAGGATTAAACAACCAGAGTCATTTTCTAACAAAATAAATTTCAGTGTCAGTATGAAATTGTGAACATTTTTTCTTGCAATAAAAATGCAAATATAATTACCTATTAACTGTAACCTATTTGAGATGCATTTCAGATTTTTGAATTTGTGGTTTTATATTTTTTATTGATCGACTAGCGACAATACGTAATTAATCTAATTCAATTCAAGCATGCTTTTCTTGTATGAAGTTGCTTCCAGCCGTAGGCAAACTTAAAAAAACGGTAGGCTAACTAAATAGTTTACTTTATATTACATGCCAAAGTTAGTAATTTGCCCGGATCCAGCAAATTTTACCTTGTAATAGTTTCATCTCTTGACGAAAATGGCAACTAACTATAATATTATTTCAATTAACAAACTATGCACGTTGTGTTGTGTACATGATATTATTATGATAAGGTAAGATTTTAATCTTAAACTTTATGACATATATGTAATAAGAACTAATTATTGAATTGCAATACCTTGTAGAAACATGTGATCTCTGAACTTTTTTGTAACGTACTATACGACTACAGTGAACTATAATTTAATCAATTGTTCTAACATTTAAAAATAAAGTACACAATTATGGAATGTTTTCAATAAATAATTTCAGCGGTTGCAGATGGCATGCACAATAGCGTCAACGCAAACGTGTGTGTACTACTATCAATCTAACCGCTTATAATTTGCTTATTTCATAAAAACGAATAGTTGTGTAAAACTCTTTTCGAAGTTTTAATAATTATAACAAATAATGAATAATTATTACGAACAAGAATTAAACACTATATCGCACTATCGGTACGATAAATTGCTTTAATGAATAAATTAAATCGTCGTTTATCGGAGATTAACTGTGTTCTATTTCTCTATGCATACTCACATCCTTAAAGAAAGGGTAAAATTTACT
>JAQFXM010002124.1:0-26649 GCA_034693345.1 Entomobrya multifasciata
TGGAAGCCTCACAATCGTCAATTAGCCCAACGCAATATTATTGAGCCATGTCCTTCTTTGAGGGTTTCGAAAATTGCGTGTTTATTTTTTACCGTTTTAAGCGATTTCTCCCATGTTTTCCCATATATTTTTTCAAATAATATAATATATTGGGAAAATAGTTTAATATGTCTAAATTACTTTATAGCCCTCTTTTCCGTAAATTATTTCCAAAAAATAATTATAATGGATACATCTGGTATAAATATTACAGTATGTCTAATATATTTCGTTTCAAAGAGTTTTGTTTACTGTGTCGCACGCATATTATTCAAATGTATGCATGAATTTTATTCTCCAGCGTAAATGCTCCAATTTTAAAATCATCATACACTTGGCTAACTTTAGTGAAAACATAATTCCAGCTGTACATTACAAACTGCGTTTTAGGTGTTGTCACTGATTCAAAACGATATACTATGATTTAATTTTCCAGACCAATTATGCTTTAAAAACCTCTTCGTAATGAAAAACGTGCCGAAGTACAGTTTCAGCAAAAAAAAACTTTCACGCGTGGAAAGTATTCAAAAGAATCCAATGTTAAATGCTTTTTTGACAAAAATGTCACCGCACTGTCGCTATATTTCATCATACTGGTTACTCATTAGTTTGTTTACTTTTCCAACCTAAAAGTCCAGTTCATCAAAGCGGAATTTTCATTTGAAATATTTTTCTTCCTTCCTTTCACTTATGTCCGTTCTAAAGAATTTTCTAGCTTGTAAGCATAAATAATGAGGCCATTAAAACTTCACTACGTAGGTTGTAATGTAAGTATTTATTTCAGACCAAAATGTTCAGTTTAAATTAAAACGAAAAGGGTTTTACTGCTAAACAAATAAATAAATATATATGTATATAACTTAACTACTATTTTAGAGGATGCTATATAAACTACAAATTGCAGTGTTAGAACATGCACACCTAATTCTCTTCGTTGTGTTAGGAAGAAGTCAAAATATTTTTAGACAGAGATTGCAAAACAAACCACATATCCTGCCACTGTCAGATAATATAATGTTTTTGCTTTTGAATCGTGTAAACTTTATAGTGCTATTTCATAACATAGTTTCATACATACATATCGAATACCACAAACTATAAGGAATTTATAACCCATTTCAATAAAAAATGTATACTCAAAATAT
Organism: Entomobrya multifasciata; assembly: GCA_034693345.1. Lineage (NCBI taxonomy): Eukaryota > Metazoa > Arthropoda > Collembola > Entomobryomorpha > Entomobryidae > Entomobrya > Entomobrya multifasciata. The sequence continues at coordinate 1,185 of JAQFXM010002124.1, forward strand.
ATATGGACTAATCGCGAGAAACTCGTATACTCTAGCAATCAAATGGGCTCATCACATATTTTATGCAATGACTCGTGACAGTTTCGCATTGTTCTCACTTTCTCGCATTTCATTTGCCCAAAACATGAAACCACTGTCCTATATCCAGAAGATGCGAGCATAAAAAAACCATTTATACATATGTTTCAACAAAGAAAGAGATTATGAATGCTTGAATCTTAAAAGCCTGTCAGACATTTTTGTGTTGCTGGAAATAATGCAAAACCGTATATTATGCGACATGGAAACCTTAAGTTACGCCGGAGAAGAATTTCATATTATGCAGTAAGTATCATAATGCGTACATGACAAATAACACAACATTCAAAGTAAAATAGGTTACGAGGACCTCTATATTTTAGTGACATCATAAATTCTGAATGAGTTAAGGAAAACGAAATCAGAAAACATGTGCATTTTTGATTTAAGAGATACGAAGATATCTCATGAATATTTTGTTTTACGAGTCTCGAGACAGTCACTTTGTTTCTTAGTATAATGTCAAATAGCAAAAAATAAATTAGTCTAGAAACATTTTCATTTATCTCAAACAACAGAAGCTGAATAGCATCCATATTTATTTTTATTTCATGATTTATAGCTAGATACATATGGTAGCTGTACACCTTCAAGTACAGTATATCGATGCGTATGCCCTAAAGCTTGACTTCAAGTTCTAAAAAAACTGGCTAGTTGAATTGAGAAGCGGAATCTAAATCGAATGGTTATGCTCCGTTAGCTCGTTAAAGAACTCAGCACTCAAAATCGAACTTCTTCTGGACCCCTACCGCGAACAACGTGATCAACTTTTTTGTTTCCTTCTTTATTGAGAGTCACTTCATGTCCACTCTCATTAATCATCTTCAAGTTTCTTCAATAGTCATTCAAGTGGCTCCGGTCACGGCCATTTTTTATCGATTTATCTGGAACTTCTTTCTTTTGTGAGGTCAGCTGCTGCATTGACATTTTGTAAATGAACTATGTGAACACGGACCTTTTTTCTGGCAATTTCGATTGCATCCCGACTGCAATATAATCAAATTACAATCAAGAATCTTCAAAATGCGCTTGTTGCAACTTGTTATACTACCAACTGCAGGCAGACATGCATTCTCTGTATTGATTAATGTAATGCTATATGATTGGCTATACGAAACATTCTATTTCCGAAATATCAAACCAAAACTTGGAAGTTTGTGAAAGTTTATTCATGGTTGTTTATTTAATGTACAGATTTTTTCATATTTTTATCTTTTCATTCATTCCAGAAATAATCGCATTGCTTTGAGGCTTTGTACGTGGAAGGGTTTAAATACAAAACTTTACATTAAAAAATTTCAATACCTGTCATTCAAAAGGGTTTTGATCTTTAGCCTAACCAGTGTGTTTCAATACACCGCATAAATCTAACTCAGCGACTCACCCTCTACTTCAACCGGCTTTCCTTCACTCACTCAACCCATCCAGTTGGTTTTCAGCTCCCATCATCAATAATAAGCTTTGTTGTGTGGAAATTGAAAGATGAAATTTTTGGAAAAACCATCTTTATACATTTTAGGGAGATTCATTTTACTCATCCGCATCATGATGCATCATCATGAATCTCATTTTTCTCTCTTTTTTGCTCATAAGAAAAATTGGAAAAGTGCATCAACAAAAGCGTGTTTCGTTCCTCATCTTGTTATCTAAGAGATATAACAGGAACAGGAAAATGAATGGAAACCAAAGAATCATTTTTTCTCTACCTATTCACAAAATAATTTTGTTTGCGTTTTGCACGTGTGCATTTCTAATACCAATTCAAATATGTACACATATTTTCATGAATAGTTTTTATTTCACCAAAGCGAGTAAAGCAATGTCAGACCACATTACGTGTCATCATCATTATCCCCATTAAAACTTTTTCCTCCCATCTCCGCACCTCCATTTTCACTATCAAATTTACAACTTTTCACATGTGCATAGCCAAACGGCAGCAGGGGAAATTTTATCACTAGTTAGAAGTATGACAAAAAGGAACTGCTATGTAATGGAAGGCCTTCAATAACATCATTTTTTTATATTTTCGCGTCGTGCTTTTTATGTGAACCCCTTTTTTCTTTTAAAATATAAGAATATAAAACCTTTATCCTGTTTCACCTTGAGATCTTAAGCAAATAAGACCCCTTTTCTAAGACTTTTTTCAGTCCTATCCCATTTTCCCTCACTTATGAAGCGACATGCATGTATGCACGTTTTTTTTACTTTCCCTGGAGGATTTGTACACGTTCGTTGGCTAAATTTTTTTGTATCTGCGTGGATCCCCTTTCAATATCCATCGTACTGAACATTAACATGCATGTAACCTAACGCTGCCAGCAGTTTTACCTTCTTTTGCAGTCGTCTTCTTCTCTGCCTGTTTCTTTCAAATAATGGGAACATCATCGCATCAGTGCCAAACAATTCACTCTTTTTTGAAATTGGAGCAAATGTATGAAGCATTTTTTGTGCCATGCATTTGTGCCATGCTACATATACCTATTTTATATATGATCTTGTAGGAACGAGTAAATAGCATCTGATATTATTCGAATTCCATTTTGTTCTTTTGCCTTCTCTCATTTTATTTCCGCTGTCAGTTGTTATACGTTTTCAGTCCACACTTTTCTGCCTTTCTCCTCCTTTTTCTACAGAAAATGAAATAAATTTGTATGTTTATGAGCATGTATGTATGTATCTGTGCACACATACCTACATAATATATACATATAGTACTACCCAAATTTACAAGCCAAACCAACAGAGACTGTCTGAAAATGAATAAAACTAGATTGATCATGAATATTCATACGATAAAAGTAGTATATAATGTAAAAACCAACCACCTTGGTTTAATTTGTAGGTATACAAGTAAAAGTATCGTCCTCTTACGAGTATTTACATTGCAATATATTAAATTCATCATCATCGTTGTCGAGTAGTCAGCATCAACCCTACCGTTTTACGACTCCACTAACATTTATTTGTGTGAGTTTCCATTCTTCACTCTACTAGTTCCACTTTTTCTAAAATTTTTGAACACTATTTTACAAGTCGTTTACTGCTCATATCCATGTACATACATTATATGAAAGAAAAGGAATGTATATGAATAAACATGGCAAATTGGAAAAATTCAAGGAGAGCTGAGCATTTCATTTCAGTCAAGTCAGCTTCACTTTACGTATTATGCAAGGTAAAAGTAGAGAAAGAATCCTAGTTTTAGTGTACTTTTTCCCATGCACTCCCCCACTTCACTCCCAAGAATTATCATAGTCATTGTGATTGTTGAATGGATGGATGGATAGTAGAAAATTTTGAGATTTTATGCAAGCCTCAAATCCTTTCTAGTTTAAGTACGGGGAAAGCCAACATTTCTCTTATGACTTGACTATCATTTCTCTTTTTCACTTGGTGTGCGTATGTGTGCTTAGCTTTGTTAGTGAAAGATATTACTTATGTTGATGGGAGTGGTGGTGTGTATGATGATGGTGTGTGGTGATGATAGTGAAGGGATTCACTTTTGTATGAATGACCCAAAAAAATGAATGACTGCAACTAGATGTGTGTGTACTTTTACAGGGTGGATGCCAAACTAAATGTGTGTACGACTATGAACGGCTGCTCACTTGTCTACTTTAAGTCCCTTCTATTCCAAAATTGTGAGGCAAGAGAGCGAATCTTGAGTTAAAAGGTAATCACGGCTTTTAGTTTGGTAAATGTTCAACGGACCATGTACATTTACCCTGACGTTTGTACAATACTGTCTGATATCCTGATAATGTGATATATGTATGAGAAGTGCTGCGTGAAGCAAGTTTTTCCTCTCAAAAGATGGATAATGTTATGCAAAATGAGTGGGTGAAGATTATTCTGATCACTTGATCACACTCATCCATATCCATCATGTTTCATCATACATCATGTATGTACATTTTTACAAACAGACATTCCAAACACAAGCATCTAGTAAATGTATGCATGTATGTAAGCTTACCCAAAAGATTTCTCGAGGTCTTAAAATATACTTCGCATGAAGTTCATATAAATACTCGTGACTTTCATAAATAATCCATAAAATATTGTACGTGAATATGATCCTCTGTAATTTAAAACGTGAGACTTTGTATCAATTAGTTCAAACGTTAACAAAGTGAAAATAAATGGAGCTAGATGTTATAACAGTTATTCTTGGGTCCAAATGACGGGTTCTTTTATGGCTAAAACTAATAGTTTGTAGACGCCCATCATCTTGTCATCAGATAAAAAGAACATGAAAGATCCTTCACGGGCAAACTTCGAAAACTGATTGATTTTCTTTGAAGACACTGGATACAAGCTGGGAGTTTGCGGCCAGATGAGATTATTTTCAAAATAAGAATTATTTTTATACTGAATTAGATTTTATAAATCTTAGAGGAAAATTGAGAGCTGACAACGCAATACCTTAAAGGTGCAAAACAACTAAAAGCATAAAAGATTAAGATGTCAAGTCAAGGCCGGTGAAACTCGGAAGAAAACTTTAAAGTGAAATGTAACTCAGGGAGTGAAACTAAAGCTACAGGGAAAACAAATAAATGTTTAAGTACAGAGGCAAGTTTAATACAACTTCAGGAAAATTCCCTCTTCAGCTGCTTTTTCTATTACCACACCAAAGAAAAGCAAATTGCATTTTTAATGGAGGAAGAAATGTCGCATTGTGCATTCCAGTGGTTATTTCTAACGCTGTAAGTTACTTAAATAAACGACGTTTGGACAACGACAAGTTTGTGCGCTGCGGAATAACTCTCATACAATATTACTCGAGGTCTTCCGTTGTGTCAACTTGTTAATTTTTCAATGTGAAATAAATATTTATCACTGCCAGCAAGAATAAACATAGAGCATCATAGTACCAGCAAATTTTATACTTATATGTATTATATTATTGATGATAGCGTAGTGCATACATATTATGGCTATACTGTTTATTTGCTATAATAAGTGTTTGAATTGGATGCATGTATTTTATCAACAAACAAAAGTGCATTGCGTAGTTTTGTATACATAACACTTAAATTATTATGCACTTTACATTTGATGAGGATCCAGTAACAGAGCTAGCGCTGCAGAAATAAATGATTCAAAGAGAAACTTTTTGTTTTAGTTTCACAAAATCGTCGGAAACTTTTAATTTGGTTCCCAATATAGCTTTAGTAAAACTAGGAAAGGAAATATAGGTTCATTACAAAGATGAAATTTATGTCCCCTGATGTTAGTACTCTGTAATATTATTCCTAAGTTCATTGCCACTTTGCCACCCAGTTTACACGTGCGGCTTATCTGTGAATTCAAACAAACGGACTCCAATTGTTTATTGAACTTTTAATTGCGTGGATTTTGTTACATATGTAACAGATGAAAGTACTTTTAGATACATATAAAAAGAGTTCAAATAATACACAGCTTAAAAAACTACAACCATATATCTAAATATTTTTCTCATGTGTGTTCATATCCACCAGATTTTGAATGTATTTCTGCAAGTAACACTTGTTTAGTAACCTTTTCCATTAAAATAAAATTCATGCCTGCATGCATTTTCTCACTCGTGTGCGCTTTCACCTCCCCATCCATTCTAGCCACCCTCGCAGCACAGCCATCATCTTGTAAAAATATTTATTTGAAGTTAGTGCACCCAATTTTCTGTTATTGTTGCTTGAATAGTTCAACAAACAAGCAATAGTAAGCAACATACATAAAGCCACTTTACCTTTTACCACTGGTTTTTCTCTTTTTCCTGTCTTGTATACTGCCTCCCTCAATCACTATACAAAGACAACTGCACTTTCTTTCTTTTATATTTTTATCTAGCTTATTTTGTCACATCCCTTTAACATTGCTTATTCTATCGGACAGGCATGGGAAGACATACCAACAACCGACACATTCATTCACACGTCACCACTTGCATTTACATCAAGCGACAAGATAAAAAACGCTTGTATTCATAGTTGCTGCGTCTGCTTTAAGTGAGTTGCTGTTGGGTTCGTGCGTTATGTATGTTACTGCAATCGCAAGTGAAAGTAAACAGGAATTTGCTTATGTATACATATATATTTACGTTTTTTATGTATTGTCTGCTTTTACCTTCCAATAAGTAGAACCAATGTGGTGTGTTGTACTGAAGAAAAAGAAATAAAATGATTTTTTCCTTCTCTGCAGACGATGTAGTAAATGGAAAAAAGCAGAAGGGAGCAAATATTTTTCGTGATTTTGTTTAAAGTGATATTGCTTCCATTTACACAAACTATGTAAAAGGTACAAGACACTTTTGCAGTTTATTTTCATCTGTCTGCTGCAACAGTACGCATATGTCAGTCTCCAACAAGGAAAGTTGTAGAAGATAAAATAAAATGCAGTGAGATGAGAGCAAAAAAGAAGATGCAATAGAGGAAACAAAAAATATAAAAGATTTCCAAGATGTCACTTTTTCTTTAAAACTATAATCCAAATGCACACAGACTTGTGATGGAAAAAGTGCGTCTTGCTGTATAATCCTGGAACTCCTGCTGCTACTTGCTCTGATTTTACCTTGTGTACTCTTTTTTCATTTCTTCTTCTTTTTCGGAAAGCGTGGAGAAAACTTAATACAATTTTCACAGAGAGAAACAGAGATAAAGACTATCAACATAGTAGCAGCAAGTGTCCTTTCACCTTGCTTCATACTTTTGTCCACATCTGTTTGTTTGAAGAAAAATTCTTGATGACAAATAGTTTTCTTCTTTCATCTTTGCCTCCAGCTGTCATTCAGGTAGATAAAAAGTATGCGACATGTTTTGCTGTACTGTGTTATGTCAGCAGGTTTTTGTTGTGGTTTTATAAAGTGGTAGGAGCAACTAGCCCTGTCAGTTGAAATTGTTTATCGGCAACTTTTTCATTTACTTAAACACACAAGGCGCTTTTCTTGGGCATCGACAGAGCAAAGAAAACTACGACGCAATGTGTCAAAGTAGGAAAAGTGAAACAAAGTTATTTGTATTACTCCACGCGTAAATATAACACTTGAAGTCTTGAGCAAATAACAGGTACACACTCTGAAATGGACAGAAAAACTTTTGCTAGGAAAGGAAAGCTTTGAAATAAACATAAACATACCGACAGGGCTATGTATATTTTATTAGGTACATGCAGGTGACTTCGCTCAAGAAAATTGCCAGAAGAAATTGAAGTTGTTAACATTCAGCATTGCATTCAAAAGAAAAAAAGTGCGACAGTGCACTTTATAAATTTACGATTGAATGGTGCAGAACGTTGGTAGAAATTGAAGGAAAAGTGACTTTTTCTGTTACAAATAAAGCCAAAAAATGTCTAGGGACTACGTATAATTTAAGGTATAGGTGCGAATATTATATGGAAATGTGCTTTTACTGTTTCTGGCTGGTACGCAGTGTAGACAAGTTATTTGCATAGAATAAATAAAATAAAATGATAAATAAGCGTGTATGTGTGTGCCATGTGCACATCGGTAAACACTGACAGAACGTCACAAAACATATTTGCTTCGCGGTGGTGGCAAATAGGTGACAATAACTACAAGGCCAAAGACCTCTTTTCATTTCGATCACTCAACAACACAACAGCAACATAAAAAGACGTGTATGATAAGCAGGGTAGTTGTAGATGTAGATAAGGTCGACTTTGAGAGAGAGAAGCTTACAAAGAAACAGAAAATATATCACGACAGCATTTGGCAAGTCGCTTGTTGTTTGAATCGAAAATTTTCTCACACTGTTACCATCTGACTGTGCTTTTGGATGCTTTCCCTTATACAAACATCACCCTCAGGTTCGCCCTCTCCGCATTCATGGAAAGAAATATGGAAAGAACTCAGAAGGAGTGTACATTTGAGTCTAAAACTGAACGTGTATGTGTGTTAAACAAACGTGTTGGAAATAAAAGTAGTAAATGATGACTGTGCAAGTAGAAGTAACAGGAAAATGTATTTGGTGTCATTTGTGGCACTTCAAACTATTCCGACATTCACTCCATCACTTTCCTCGATACAACGTTCAGTGTTCAGCAGTAAAGTTTACATTTTGGCCGAAGTCATCCATCCATGTATAGATTTTCAAAGGGAGTTTGGTTCTAGAAACTTGCTGCTGCATTTGAAATTGCGGCAGTAAAACGCAATCCACACAAATAGATATACATTCATACACACACGTTGAACCCAACAAATTTATTTACTCCTCTCAAGGAAACCATGTTGTCGCAATAACCGTTTGTCAAAATCAACCTAGTGAAATTCAATACGAAATACAAATATAAGCTATATTCTTTCCGGTGGTGTTCATGCAACTCTCTATACCTAATAAAGTGGTTGTGGCGTTTGTAATACAAACATGGCTAGTTTGCTTGAATGGTTATATGTACATAACTTGAAGCTAGAAAGCAAACAAAGTAAACTCTTGGACTTTTGAGGAAACCATACGCATTTCCATTTTCTCGTCTTGTAGAGAAAATATGTATTTCCTTCATGGAGTAATTCGTGTTATTGGAATTCATACACTTTGGGTGCAAATGTAAATACATTTTGGCCTCCACGTCTCCATCAACAACTCGGTCTATCCATCAAGAATCCTTACAAATGTAACATCGTACTTTACCATTGCAATTTGTACAGTTGAACAAATGACGATCGAACTCTAAAAACACTGCTGATGTGATTTGTTTCGTGTTTGGCTACCTATATTGGTGCTGTCCACATTTAAAACATTATTTTATCACTGCCTTTGTTTGAATATCAATGAGCAGCAGAGGAGCAAAATGTATGGTTCCATATTGTACTCAATATTTATACCCCCATTCAATACAAATACAATTTCATTTTACTTGCTATCCATTTCGTTATTATTATTTCACCACAACCAATTTATTTTGGTTGCACTTGATACGCCCAGACAATTTGTTGCCCTTCTGCCGTGATGCATGTTTGGCTATGAGTTTCACTTTCTACGAATTTTATCAATTTTGTTCATGCACAATAGTCTACAATTCCATCGTCCATCACGAATGTTGTTGTCACACTGATTCAATAACATGGTCAATAGTATCCATTGTGTGGTTTGCCCAAAAGCCACCAAAACTAAGGACCACTTCAATTTTCAATGGTACACTATACTAATATCTCCATTCCATCTGCAACAGAATTTGTATCGATCCATCTTTTTCTGCTCGTGGATATATGGTGTTCGATTACACGATTACTCCTTTTGTACTAAAAACAACCATAAATATCACATTTAACATGCACCAGAACAAATTGCACTCGTGATACAGTAGCATGAAAAATACAACAAAGAGCACTGTACACACCACTGAAAATAAGACAATGGTAACAGCAAATATCCATTAACAGAAATAGCCGTCCCTTTCATGTTCCTTTCCTTCTCTATGCACATTTATCAGTTTCATCGCTTGCTTTGATTGCATTTATTCATTTTCAAAGACACCTAGAATAAGATTTTTCACGTTGATAATTACCCCACCATCATACAAACACCTCATTTATCTTAAATTCATTCACTACTGCAGCTACTGCTTCGCTTCATGATCTTTCGACCATTTTAATTAAAAAATCTTAATAAGCAAATATGTATTCAACAGAGACTTACAGGGAGTGTTTTCTGTGCGACTTTATTTTTTCACGCGATAAAAAATAAAGTCATAAATTAAATCTTATATTCTTTCCAGGGTTGCTTTGCATAGTGGGACGCATTGATGTTGAAACACTAGGAAAGTTACCCTTTTGATGCATAGCACAGGTCTAAACAAGCAATCTTGTTGAGCTTAAGTTAGGAATGCTATATTTTCTGCTAGTTTTACGTGTGTACAGTACATAGTACATGTATATCTAATAATTCTATTCTTATTGTTTTTCATCACCGAATGTGAACAATATTTATATAAAAAGAAAGGAAATATTATCTTTATTATACTTAGTAAAGATATGGATGTTTAAATATTTAAATGCTTTTTATGCACATGAAAGTAAACTTAATAAATTTACCTCCACATCTTTATCACTGTTTGTACTAGAGTTACTTCTAAATTTGACGTTTAAATAAAAGTGTGTTAATTTTATGCCCAGAACAAGGATACCACGTAACCAGTATTCTAATAGTAATAATAATACAATTAAGACAAAAGTAGAAGAGTGTGTTCACATAAAGCATGCAAAGCAAACGGTTGGATAGCAGGAGTAGTGGTGGTGGTAGTGATGCCACAGCAGATAGGAAACTTGTGCAATAACTTTCTTTCTTCTTGCGTTATGTATGAATGAGTGTGTCCATAAACTAACGTAAGCATAATGATTCAAGTAGTCGACTTTTCCTTTTGATGTCTGTATAGTCTGTACTCTGTACCATTGTCCTTGAGCAGTAAAATATAACAATAATGTAACGTAGCATGCAGTGTTTATGATCGTGGTAGAGTTAGATTTGAGTTGAGTCGTGTGGTGCGACGATGATGGTGGTTGTGGCAATGGTTGGCTTGGGCTAGTGTAGTGGTGCACTCAAGTGAGAACCTGATAGGGAAAGGGAAGTAACGGCAAAAAATGGGAGGAAGAAGATTACAAGAGCATTTCATAAAAGTAGAAGAAGATGCGGGACATACACTAATAAAAATAAAAGCGCCAGAAGTTGCAGCATTAACCGAACGGGTCGGTCTATTTGTCGTTTTTGTAGCACTTTCTATTATTATGGCTACCAACACGCAGTCATTATTATTATTTTCATGGTAAAGCGATAAAAGAAACCTGCTTCGAAAGAAGTCAGGCAATTGAACTATCTATTCAAGCCAGGTTTCCAGATGTATCTTAATTATGATTCTGATTTATTTTATCTTACTCGCACTATACACATACGCACTCAATTGTCTGTTATAAACAACAATATATAAACAATATCTATCACACAGCAAAATGTAGTACAAACAGTAGCATTCCTAACTGCTTGTAGTTTCCACTTTTCTATAAGCAATACGCGACATAATAAAGTTGATATTTAGTCTACATTTCAACTCTGAAAACGTATTTTCAGGTTTGTTTTAGAAGTCCTACTTTTAATGTATTTCGCCTTTGCCTCTAAAATTGAGGATCAAGGAAATTATGGCTTTTACGTGGTGGCGGAAGGGAGCACTGCTAGCTCTACACTAGCTGAACACAGCCACATTTTGAGATGAGGAGTTGTATTTTGTAATGCACATATGTATAAATATTGAATGCACATTTTAATACCAACTACCACTTGACTTTAAGAGCAGCTCATACAATCAGTCGAGTGTTTTTAACATTTTAATCGAGTCTATTTGATTACTAGGTCACGTTCCCATCGAATTTTGGAAACTTTAATGGACGAAATAAATGGGAACTTGAGACTCATGATGGGAGCTAATAATGCGATTTTGTGTTGCTCTTCTATTTCTTAAATTCCAATGAATATATATCAGTTATGTTCATAGGGTAAAGATCTTTCGGAGATTTAATTGAAGTTGTATGACGCATAAGGATTTTACATATTCTGTTCATATTCACCCGATATATTGTAACCTAATTTTAACCAAAAAATTTCAAAACTATTTAAAACAAAATACCAAGTTAATTTTTCACAATCATGTTAAATTATAAGGTTTCCCTTCAGTTTTTTACTTGAGAGCCTCGTTAGAACATTTTAAATTCATACGAAATTACTAATGCTTACGTATTTTCATAAAAGAGCCCCATGTTACCTTTTATTCCTCTTGGTTCAATGGGTTCACCTCAAGCACCTTTACCAAGAGTAAATTATTCCAAGTCTCACGATTTTTATGAGACCGTAGATATCGCCAAAAACCAACTTTTCTTTGTGCTCTTGATCATTTTCTTGAGAGCGAGTCTCGAGAGTAGAGTAACCTACACCCGAAAACCTTCATCTATTATTCCGTTTCTGTTTGACTTAACTTACATTTCTTCATCTTCTCTTCCTTTGATTTCTCTCTTGTCGATATTTGATTTTGCTACCAAAAGTAAGGAACTGATGTATAGAAAAACACACACGCCTCAAGATTTCCCTAAGATTTGCACAAGCCTGAATTATACATTGGAATTGGAACACATCTGATATTAATATTACATCTGACTTCATGTCATTGTCTCGGTGGTGGGTGTCTTGTGACTGTGTATCCTTATTTGTATACCAGATATAAACCCACAGGTATACTAATTTAACATCGCATCGAGAAGGGTAACTGTAAAGAAACCAATTATTTCTCGGGGCCCTTTTTCGTGGCCTCTGCTCTACAGCTCTGCCACTCTCAGTTCATGTGTCTATTACCTTTCTCAACACTCTAGTTCAAGCTTTGGTGTACCTATTTGCGCTCACCTTTCATCGGAAAGCAGCAGTTGAGTCGCTAACTCGTGCATTCTGTTTCGTTCGCTCTCCACAAGTCTTTTAACTTCCTCTGTGTGGAGTCACCGTGAAAATGAAGCAATTTCGCGTGTTTTCTGCCGCAATGAACACGAACACTTTCATAAGTTCTCCTTCACTTTTCAACTTCTTTCCATTTTGGTATGTACCATCATGAAAGAGAATGTAAAAGTAACTTGAAAGCCAGAGAAAAATCAAGAAAAAGGTTGAAATTGCGTTTATATGAAATATAATTTGTATTTTTGTACACACAAGTAGCATTTACAAGGCATTGATTTGATGTATATATGTAACTTGTACGTACAACAGGCGGTGGTTATATAATATTAGCCATAGCCATATTTGGGTTAGAATTATATACATATATTTCTGTGGGCCATACGTGCATGTTTTATGTTTGAGAAACAAAGAAAACCCTATAATACATATTTACACGGTTATCGCTTGTTAGAACAAAAAGTAAATCCCATCGTATGCAATAAAGTACCAACTACCTACGACATGGGGTATAAAAATTCTTTGAATAAGCCAACGGGCCTGATAGAAACGTGAAAAAGACGTTGGCCTAGTTTAATTTCTGTGAATATTTTTAGTTGCAGCAGACACATTATGTGTATAAGAAAACACATGAATGTATGTACCTGGTATCAATTGTATAAAATAAAACAATTTTTTGTACATTCTTTGTATGAAAATATGAAAACGCTCAAATACTAGCAAGCATAGACATGGAGTTACGAGATTGGCCAGCTTATATAATTTCACAATTTATATAGAAAATACATAATAGTATAGGAAGTTGGAATTCGACAAAACTGCTACTTTGCTTTGCACTAAATAAAATCCTTGAGATCTGGGTTTCCGTGCACTGTAGAATTGGTATTGGTAGCTGCAGAAACTGCAGATGCAGTTGCATCAGACGGTTTTTTATGGAGGAAAACACAATCCTGCACATAAACGCACTTATATCCCATTGCATTCATCCAGTTGTACTTCTTATAATATGATTTATCTAGAGGACATAAAAAGTAGGCAGAGATGAATCTAATGTTGTCCTGCTGAATTGCTTGAAAAACTTGGATATCAGACCCTAGAAGAAGGTCTTAAAGGTACTTTTTTTCTTTTCATCATTTTTCTTCTTCACATCTTTATTTTCCTTTTCCTAATCAAACACTCACAGCAGGAAAGGGAACAAAAAAGGAAAAAAAGAAACCTTGTGCTTGTTAATAAATGTATAGGACATAGAAAGTATATACGTATAGTATATAGTGAGTGAGTGATCGAGAGAACGACTCTCATTCGACATAGTTCGCAGACGAGAGAAAATAAGGGAGTCGAGTTAACTTGATTTCTTTTATGAGGGTCATACAACTATTTTATTGGTTCATGATTTTTGGATTATTTTCTTTTCTTAACAACTTCCTTTTGTACTGTTGGTGCTGCTGCTGTTATACTCCTTCCGGATCGATAAGTTAATAGAGGAAAGCGAAAGAGGGAAAGAAATGCTGAATGTTGCAAACAGGAAGAAAACAAAATTGTTTGCACGTCTTGTTTTTTTGTGCTGATTTTAATGGGAAAATTTACACCCAGTCATATAAAATGTATATAAAATGGTATAAAGTTTAGTTTTCCACCTATTATGCAATTGGAGTATGCTCAAATGGAAGCGGAACTCTTTTATGATGATGATGGTCTAGCAAGTATTATTATGCTTCAGAAATTTAAGTTAACATTTCAAATTCGAAAGTAAAATGAAAACAACCTAACAAACGGAAAGTGAGCAAGTTTTCTGCTGGTACTTGACAGGAAACAATGAGTTTTGTGTGTAGGAGTATCAAATTTGTAAAAGAAGAAAGTGAAGTGGTACTTGATAAAGTATAAAATATAATCCCACTTCATAAAGAATGAATGACTAGAATGTTGTATTGTGAGAGTGCTTGTTATGCTCAGATTGCATTGTGCACGTGCACACTAACATATTTATAGAATTAGTAATAACTTTAAGAACGAGAAATGTTATTCAATGCTTATTTATAAAGGATTCCTTGTTTCGGAAACAAAAGTTTTGTAGACGAAAGACATCGAAAATGCGTTTTCTATTCTACTGGTTACTGGTTGGCACATTATCAAGGAGGTTGATGGTACGATGGGATCCTTTACATTAAAATTGAGATGCTGGTTGTTGCCCGTGAAAAAGTTATGTTTCTTGTCTTTTCCCGGATCCTTCTCCACCATTTTCCTTGACTGATAGGTAACGTAACTAACACGCAAGCATGCAGAATGATGCAACGAAGAAATGTACACAAGCTTAATAACCTGTGTGAACGTGAAATGCACACGAAAAATGCAGTCAAGCAAAACTGCACTCCGATGCTTCGTTCTTCATCGTGTACCAACCACCATCACTAGAATTTTAAGTGATGATATTGTTATGAACTCTTGAAAACTCAATTTGAGCGTGTAATAAGCGGGGAATTGTAGAGCTCCACAGAGAGTCCGTGTAAAATATTGTTAATACAGTAGAACGAGTAATATCATAATGGTGTACCATGTTCATTCTAAATCTATGTATATTTCCTCAACACCAAAAACCATATTGTATTCAGTATTTTCATAGTGATTTGAAAATGTCCCTCGCTCGTGATGTACATTATATTAAAGTGAGCCCCGGCACTGAGGGTATAGTCATGCAGCATCCACAAACAATTCTAATTTTGTGGTTGCTCTCGCATTCCCTCTCTCTCTTCCTTTTACCAATTCTCTTCCTCTTTTGCTCTTTCCAGAAATGCTGCACTGAAAAACCAAATAATCCGACCAAAATCTCTGTATTCTCAAATCGAAACGAATCAACAGAAATGAGGTTTTCCATGTGGTTTCGTATCAAATTGTTTGTCACCAGCAGACTTTCCCTTGAGCGGTGAAAGTGAGTGAACTGTTATACATGTTGTACAACCCATATAAATGCATGCATGTTTGCATATGCATATGGACATACATATTGTGTGTACTTATGCATATCGAGACAACTGCTGACAAATATCTCAAACTATAAAAGAGATGACGACAAACGACAACCAACTGGAAATTGCAGTCAAATACCTAAACTAGGAAGCAGTGGAACCACCACTGCCACTGTAAAAAGCATAATTTTATATTGCGTGCTTATATGAGAGAAAACGAACTGAGGTAACAGAATGCAACGCAGTCAAACAAAATCAGCCAGCTAGCTCTAATCATTGATTCTCTCTGGTCTTGTTCGAGGAAGGCAAAAGAGAAGATACCAACAAGATTACACATAAAGAAAAGCAGATAACTCCACACTCTCTCTCTTTCCAATATCGCCTTCAGTAGTACTTTCTCATATAAGCTTGGGTACACAAACTATATTACACGCATTCATCTGTAAATGTATGCAAAGTTACTGTTTTCCCAAGTGCTCTCTCTTCCTGTGTATTATCCTCTTCTTGCTCGTCCGTTTTTATTAAACTTTTGAAAAACAAACTGAGCCGCGTAATTGGAGTTGACTGAAGTTACCAATCTCAGCAACTCAAGTACATATACATACATGTACACTCATATATATATATATAAATGGATACGCGTATGATTATATACAAAAAATAATCCCAAGCTTTATATTTCACTGTTGTAGCAAAGGATTAAAGAGACGAATTTTTACGCATTATGTTTTTCCTAGTTGATATTTACGATTATGAGTATGACTACGACTTGCACTATTATTTTACCATATTGTCGTTACTATTATTGGAACACTGTGTAGTACACAAGGCTTCACTGGCTTTTATATCAAATTATGGTAAAATATTCTACTGAAGCGATCATAACAGATTTGTGTGACAAAACGGGAAATGATAATTCAAACAGAATTTAGTTAAATGAACAGTTCAGCTACATCTAGGATTTCCTCTCCTACATGTCTCCCACGCAATATCAAAAACAAAATAACATCAATAGAATTAAACATCGAATTCAAACTAGCATATTAGGGTATCGTGTTAATTTTGAAGATTAAAGAACCAATGGGATGAATGAGTTTTGGGTAAATATTCCAGCATACATCAGTTGTACAACTTGTTTTTATTAGGCTGTAGGCATACAAGAGACGTAATGACAAATGACCGAATTTACATGTTTTTCCGTTTGTAGTATTTTATTTTATGAATTCTCTGCTTTTTTGTACTTTTATTTTGCTTCGTGTCAAAAGTGGAACAAAACTTAACAATGGTACTCAATATAGCCTCCTAAGGAGAACTTCTTTAACGATGAATACAACACACAATGTCGGAAAAAGGACTTGCTTGGTACAGGGATTGGAACGGAAGTTACTTTTCGGCTTCTCCCTACGCACTAAAAATAATACTTATTCTGTTCTCCTTTCAATATGAATTTTCAAAATAAAGAAATTTTCCATTACAAGCCTTAGCCTTAGTTGAAAATGTGAACAAAGTAGTAGTGTAACTGGGCGAAAGTTTTTCAGACTTCCGCTGTCGATAAGCAATAATGTTGTTAGGTTTTGTATGGTAGTTTTGTTAGATTTACCCTGAAATCTCTGAAAACAAACCTATATATCATTCTAATGATAACATTTTTTCAAGCGGTTAATACGAAATCAAATACATATTTTTTAATTAAAATATGAATTTGTTTGACAAAAATAGATTAAACGCACCTTATTATTTTAAACAAAACCATTTCATTTTATGATAATCTTGTCAGTTGTATATCACACTTTAATTATTAGTTCCATTTATTGTTTTACTACTGAAGAAAATTGTTCTGGAAGATACCAAAAACAAAGTGTATTTTCTCATGTTTTTGTCCTTGCATTTCTCCGCAATCACACAGCTTCTTGTTCCCACAGACGTTACTAAACAAAGAAGTGTATGTGAAGAACGTGACTGGAAAATCAAAGTCAACAATAACATTCAGTTGAAAATAAGTTAAAGGATTTCTCCCACTAAAAAAACTAGTCCACGTTCTAAATTTATACCAGAAACGAAAAAGCGAATCGGAAACTCCCACAAACTATCCGTTTGTATGATATCCTCCCTACCCACCCAAAATTGCTAAGACTGCAGATACGTTAACAAACCAAACGATACGAGGACACATATCCCATCCAATATAGCAATCCAATATTTCATTCTTGCTTACTACCTTCTTCCAAAAAAAGACTTTCTCTGTCCGTTATTCTCTGTTGTTATGTAGAATGGCACACAGGAAATTGGGAAGAAAGGAAGGAAACAGCAAAATCAGGCAAGAGAACTTACGCAGAGAGCATGGTGAAATCCAGAGAGTAAATACATAATAGTTTTTCTTGCTTGTGATTGTAATGCACGTGATGATGCGGTATTATTATACCTTTCCTGGTTCCCGAAAAAGTGGAAACATGTACTCATAGATTAAATATAAGTGCATGTACTTACAACGCTTAACATTTACAGTTGAGATTTTCTTTTCCGAACTATATATACTTCTGTCAAGAAAGTACCAGATAAAAGACACAGCCACAACTTTTTCTAACAAGTATTATTATTTTCCTTATTATGGGATAACCAACAAAAATTCTCTAACAGACAACAAAATGCTTCGGTGCCTGTGCCCCATATGTATGTATGATACATTTTTCTATCCAAATATTCTTCAAAAAATATATTATTATGAGTATTCATAAATCAAAAAAGAAAAACAGAAATGAGAACAACAGAAAAAGGCAAATGGGCCCAATTCTGAAACATTGCGATTATCATCCTTATTTTCACCATGCAAAAACAGTAGTAATGAGTAAAGTCACATAATTTTTTCTTTAGCTATCATGTAACTCAACCACTCGACTGAAATATGCTTACAACAATGTACACCCGGCATATTGAAAAGTTGGTAGTTGTGCAGTGCAGTCAAGTGGATCAGTCAAATGCATACGTGATGCATTTGCATTTCTTCATAACTTTATATGCATTCTTTGTTTTTATTTATAATATGGAATAGCTATGCAATTTAACAACATTTGTCAAAGAAAAACTTCACACTAGCATTTCTTATTTTGTTGTCTCCTTGTTTCACTGCCTGGTTATCCTTGTCTAATGAAATAATATACATGTATAAATGCATTCTGTCATTTTATAATACACAAACACTTCGTACAACTTTGTAGTTCCAGATTCCAGAGAATAGTCTATATTCTCATATCTAAGTTGATCAGACAGCTTTACATTTAATAAAATAAGTTTCAGTGTGTTATAACAAATGGAATAGATAAAACTGGCATATGACATATGTGTAAATTCACATTTAGGATTCTAAGTTTTCATAATATTCGCTCCTATGTATATCATTCAATCTAACCAGCTTTCACTCCTTTTCAAACCCATCTCAACTTTTATTCCTTTTTTCTTTCTTTCTAAATTTGCGTTGCAGTGCACTTCACTTTCACTTCAACTACATATCTTTCTCTTTTCTTTCAATTTTCTCATCTGGCAAGACAAGACCAATGTTATTGTAGTCCGTTCGTTCAGCTGCATGACATACATATCCATACTATTCCGTTTTTGGTGTACTTCACTTCAGCACATTTCTCATTTTCTCCTTTTTATTTTTTCTCCTATCTCCTTTCTCTTTTCATAACAGAAAAAGTCCAAATAGTGGCAGCAGTAGCAGCTTTTCTCCATTTTCATCCTATTATTTGTGATTTGTGTGACTGAAGTAGAAGAGAGAAAATGATGATGTCTGTATATGACTGACTGACTGACAACAATATCAGAAAAATCTTACAACAATGAGGTTTTAGCCACCGCCTACACTCTCATACGTTATGATATCACTCGTACTATTACTTCAGTTTTTTGGCAAACGAAATTACTCTGCGACGACGATCATCATCGTTATAGTCGTTGTCAGCACAAATAGTAGTATCATCTTCATCATCTCTACTCATTGCACTGATGCGTCGAGTCACATGATATGGCAAATCAAAGGAGATGAAAACATGATCAGATCACATAACCATCTTGTGCTATTAAATCTCTCTAATTTGTAAACCTAAACCTGCTACTATTCCAGAAAATTTCTTAGAACAGGTATATGTATAAAAGAGAACCAGTCATTTTCTTTTCAAAACATCTAAAATACACATAAAAGTACATAAGATTACGTTTGCAAAAAATTTATGAAAAATCAAAGAAAGGAAAAGTGAAAGCATGTACAACTATGCGGAATCTAGTCTAAAATTCTAGCCTAGTTTTCAATTTCAACTTGTTTTTACTTACACCACAACGATGAGAATTTGCACTCTCATTAAAATATAGAGCGAATGTATATTTCTTTCTTATTGCCCATAAAAGTTTTTTTACATGAATCCTATATAATTTTCCTTCTATCTACGCAGTTCGTTTTACCATAAGTAAAAGGGGTTTACCAGCAAGTTAAAAGCTTGAAAAACCAGCATCAGGTTTTCCTACTTGTTCAACCTTATTCTATTCTCCACACAAAATCTACTGCCACCTTTTCATTTTGAAAAGAAGGAAGAATGAAGCGTTTTTTAGAGTAGGTGAATAGGTACGTTATAACTAACCACAATAAAAGGATTAGAGAGGGGAAAACTTTTCCTCCTTTATTATTATAATATGAAGTGCATGAGTCATATATAATTTCTAATTCAAGTGGAAACTACTTTTATAAACTAAAAACAGAGGCATCAACGGAAAAACAGAAACCTCAACTGCGAAATTACTTAAGTTTTCTTTTCTGTTAGGTTTATTGCATTCTGATGCTACTCCCCTGAAATTCTGCGTATTTCTTTCTAAAACTTGCAGTTCTTAGGGTTAATGTGTAGAATTATGAATGCTCCGCATATTTCCATTAAATATTAAGTTCACGACTAATTAATGGGATAAGAGAGCCGCGTATAATATGCTATTACATATGTCATTAGCATAAGTACCAAGTATGTGCTAAACCAAATAAATCATGTAAACATGAGGTAAATAAGTGCCAGAAGTAATATAAAATGTAAAAAGAAAGCCGGCTGCGCCGGCGAATAATCACTTTTTCAGTTGACCAATTATAATTGATCAATTTAACGTCATCATATAAAAATATTGAACATTTGTTTTTTAAATCACTTTTTATATGAGCCATATTTTAAAAACTGTTGAATTTTAGAATATGGTCTTTTGACAAAGTTTGATCCCAATACTTTAATCTATCGATTGGAAGAATAAAAAAATTCGCCTATTTAAAATACATGTAACCGTTAATTGGCCGTTACTCCAAAACCGTTGAACCGATTTGGCCCAAATTCAATAGGCTTCTTCCCATGGACCATATGAATGTGCATACCAAGTTTCATGTAAATCGGTTGAGCCGTTTGGAAGATATCGTGGATACAGACCGACAGACCGACAGACCGACAGGCAGACAAGTTTATCCCATATCATCATCAAGTGATCTTATAAAGTACCATTCTGGCACTTAATAAAGTAGTTTATGATGGACTTTGTTGCGCTGCTACTGTACTAGAACTGGAAAGAAAAGAGAGGTAGAAATAGAAGAGGAATGAGAATGAGACTTGTCAAAGTTTGCATGATTACTTTACAACAATGAGAGTGGAAAAGCTTACAAATTATTCTAGGAATTTTGAGTGGAGGTAGTGGTGAGGTGCCAGGTGTAGCGTATTATTATCATCACATCATACATAAAATACGTGTCATACAAGAAGAAGTACAATTGCTACATTAGTACTAAAAGTCTACTACTTTACCCTTTATTTAATGATGCAGATGGTATTATCATTATTACAGACTTTTCAATTTGTCACTAAACCATGTCATTTGTGTGTATATTGGACTTGACTTTCCTTTCCTTCGTTCATTTACAATACGACAACATTACAAATTACGGGAAAGGGCTTTTTACAAAGCAAAAAAGTGAAATAATGAAAAGGAAGAAAACGAGAGAAGAGTAAAGTAGCCCATTTCTTTTTATCCTTGCGTTCCTTATCCTGCCTGTCGTCCTTAAGACCAGAAAACAAGAGAAAAATATCTGTCGTTACTTTCCCTTGATCCGTTCATAAAAACGTATAAATTTTTCATGTTTTTCTGAAAATATGGTATTGAACAAATGATTTTTTGTCGTTTAGTCCTTTCCTATTTATTACTATATTGCTTTGAGACACCTGTGCCACAACTCAGCTCACAACGAAATAAGAAGTCCGGACTTTTAATAAAACTATTACTATTACACATCTGCTACAGATTCGAAGAAATATATGGCATATTGAACTAAATATATTTTTATGGAGAATGCAAGTAACAACATAAGAAATCAGTTGGAAAAGGTCTTTAATAATTATAGTAGTAGATTTTCTTCACTCGTTTGACAACTGCGGGCACAATTTTCTCCGGATTTATTTTGGTATAATACCAAATCATCAGGATAAAGTAGGATTTTAAGTAAGAAAAAATATAGACAATATGTAATATATGTGTTTTTTCCTGTCGACTAATCATCTTTTCTGGAAAAGAGAAAAATAGATTGATAAGGACAGAAATGTGCTAGTTTATATATTATGTTCTGCGTATTGGTCACATTTTTTTTATTAAACACAGCACAAGTGTAACAAACAACAAGAAACCATGAAACTCCATTTCGGATGAGCCCCCTGAGATATAACACGTGAGCTAGCCTAAGAAGACCTCATTTGTTACAAAGATTCTTCTATTCCTGTTTTCGAGAAAGGCTTTAGTTTCTCAAGTTGCCCTGGAGCTGTTATCTGGTATTTTGAGTATTTATTTACTTCATTACTATCTAATATGTAATGTACTATTGGATAAATCCGGGGATAATAATGGTGATACTGACTTATTATGATTAATGATGACTCGGGTAAACCAATTTAAAACACATTTTTACCCAAGTAAAGATTACTGTATCACACATAATGATATTGGACACTTACAAGTGTTTTAATTAGGTAGAAAGCAGAAATCAATAAGCAACTATTTTGTAATGAAAAAAGTAAAAAGAAAACAAAACTAGGTCATAACAGAGAAATATGATAGCTTTGTTTTGTTAGAATTGAAACTTATACAATTTCTACAATCCATTTCAGCCTTCATTGACACCATTATTTAAGACAAACAATTACTTTTATACAAAGACTTTTATGGTTTACTTCTTAACGACACGTATCTTAAAATTTGAGTAGCAGCATTCATGTACCGTCACAGTCGATTTCTCTCAGCAGTGACTCAGCAGTTGATTGGTTTATTTTCACTTATCGTAAGATTATATAAACAATATATACCATTCGATAGCCCTTGTCAGAAAGAATCAGTGATCAATTCAGCGATCTAACGGGATAAAAATTGGATTTTTAACCTGAGTTTTAATCGAAAATATGCAACGGGAAATGTGACTTGCGTGATACATTATAAAATTAATTTCCGAAAAAATGGGGGAGAGTGAAGGATTCAGCGGCCATCAGATTTATTCGCTGAGGGAAATAATGGGAATGAATGATAATAATGATGAAGAATCCCAATAATAGAGTACTTCCACTAACTTAAGGTACTACTGCTGCAGACATTGAAGATGGTGGAAAAGGTTCTCTCAGAAAAGCTGGAGGGGTTTTTCTTCTTTTTATGTGTGTGCCTCCGCAAGCACACGACATATCACCACCGTGCCGTGCCAATAGGGCTTATAAGCCTTTATTTATCTTATTTCCTAGAGAAAAGTGGATGGCATGGCAAGAAGGTTTGTGTTCCCTTCAAGCATGGTTTCAACTGAACCTGAAACTATCTATTCACCTTACAAGACTTTTTAACAAGAAGAAGGCAGCGAAGGGAATAGAAGCATATAAGACCACCGTCGTCATCATGTATCTCACATATCATACAAACTCATTCGTCTAACTTAAGTGTAATGCATTTGTATTTTGAGAAAGTACGTTCCCTCTGTTGATACATTAGAGTTGTAAACTTAAGTGGATATTCTCGTTATATAGTCACACTCACCTTCATCACTGGACGTACAACGACCATGTGTATAAATACATAATAGCTTACATGAGAACAATACTAGTATAATATGTGAAAGTAATAATCATGCCTGTGCTCGGTGCTGGCTTACAATATGAAAGTAAAGAGGTTCGACATAAAGTGTGGGTTAGAGAGATAGAGCATAATATGAGCCTGACAGTCTGCTAGGGAGAAAGTGATTCAATAAAGAAGCGTAATATTATACAGGTTGTCTTTCACCATAATAAGAAATCATTTTTTTCGATCACAAAACAGCTTCTCTCATTTCTCCGATTTCTCCGCATTACTGTGCGTTGTCGATGATATTTCACCAGGTCTGCTACTACTTATTCCCTCGGTTATTTTCTTGTCGATGACAGAGGATTAGTTTCTTGGAAGATTTCTAGTAGTTGGGCTGAAGTCAAAATGGAAGGCAAGCAAGACAGGATTGAACTGAAGGAGAAGCAATAAGTAAGAAAGAGAGATAAGTATAGCGAGTAAAATTACTATATTGACTGAATGAATGAGTTAAGTTATAAGTAAAGTAGATAATAATACATGCTAGATTTATATCAAACATAAAAATGAATGTGAAGCAATAAGAATATATGTTGTGAAAGTATGGTCGGGTTGGTTAAAATGGGTAAATGCAAAATGAAAAAAAGTAAGAGGAACGATTGTGCATGTCATATTGTATCATCGGAACTAATTCCGGGTGTTTGTGTGTGATTTTTTATTTTTTCGGTAAAGTCATAATTTTTTCTTTTGTTATATTATATTTTATACGTATATGCATACTTAAGTGTATTGGGTAGTTAGGTGAGGTACATAAATATGTACATACCTAAAAAGATGTGCGCTCAATGAAACGAATGACATTTTTGTCTGAGAAAAATTGAGGAAACGTGTAATACCATGATTACGGTGAAATTGGAGACCAAATTGAAAATAGAGAAAATAGCACAAGAAAATTACTCTAAAATACTACTGAAAAGGTAAGAAAAACTTACAAGGAAACTGTTTAACGTGTGTATGTGTAGCAGAAATAAATAGAGATAAATTTGTTTAAAGAAAGTAAGTAGCTCAAATGCACGCGTTAATATAAAAATTTACGTCATTCTCTTAAGCGTTTAATGTTTTGAAAGATCACTGGAGAATTGAAATGGTGTTAGCAATCTGTTTTAACATAGCTTGCTTCTGTCTGTAATTTGTTCTCTGATTGTCATTTATGTAATTATTAATGTAGCGTATTTTCGAGTTCGAATAAATTGTAGAACGACATGCGTTTTATTTTGAAATGCAATAATAACATAGTCTACTTATTATATGATGTTCATTTCAATATATAGACTCTCAACTAGTGATGTTCCCTTGTTAGCTGACATGACCAAATATCAGACCATTTTGATCTTCAATGTACCACTAAGAAGTGTTCTTCCATCCTAGCTATTTCAGGTAATAATATAACAAAATTTTATATTTTCTCGTCTTTACTTATTTTCACCCTCTTTTCGTTTCATACCATTCATATCTCTCGTGTCGTCTCAGTTCGGCGTCAAAACCTTATAGCATTGTACAATATTCCTTTTTATTTGTAAGACATAAATAAAAAAGAAAGCACAAATGGAATGATTGACTTTTTGCTCATTGTGAATAGTTCTATTTATTTCCATCATTTCTTTCATGTACTGCACAAAATAAATTGATCTCGCCGAGTCCATCGTAAAATTGTAGAAGTATAAAAATAGCAACCGTGTACACATTTAAAGGGGATGAAGAAACCTATTTATTTTATCAGCCTGATCATAGGTAAAAAAATTGTTTGGACTACATATCAGACCATACATTTTATTAAGTGCCAACGGCACTTTATAATTTTTAGTCGATAACCGGGTAAAATGGCGTCTGTCGGTACGTCTGTCT
>JAQFXM010002125.1:0-26638 GCA_034693345.1 Entomobrya multifasciata
CAAATCAACACGACTTTCATCAATCGCCTCCAAACAGCTCATATTTTTCTCACACGCTTGCCATGTACACCTCTTGTATGGCTATGTGAAAGGATAGAAGGATTGTAGGGGGCACCCTCGTGGCTCGTTTTCGTACAGCTTGCTGCAAAGCCATTGAATGAGAGAAGCATTGACGGCTCCCAATTCAGATTTTTGAGCATGCAGACAACGCAGACAGCAATATAGCTAGTAGAGTGGAGTAAGTAGAGGAACAGGAACACTCGGCTGCTTAATGCAGTGCAAAAGAAAACACCGGATTTAATTGTTACTGGAATTTTAAATATCAAAATGGTAAGTTAATTAGAGTTTTGTTTGAGATTTCATTTAGCTAATTAGATTCTTCTGCGTTTGATAATTTGTGTGTTAAAAATGGGGTTTGATTTGAAAGAGAAAATAGCAGTGTGTAATTATCAGTTCACTGACATTACCGGGTTGCACTTTCATTTCATTGTTGGACTTTGAGGTGGAAGGTCGACTTAATTGCAATTCAATATTTGTAGAGTTTTGAATACTGTGGAAGTTTTTATTTAGTGGAAATAGTTCTGGGGAAAATAACCATTCAACACAAAGTAAAAACTGGGTTTATCTAATTTTTTACAGTCGTCTGCTTTGGCTAGGCCGTTAATCTCTGTCCATGACGAGAAAAATGCAACAACTGGAAGCAATCTCCCTCTTCCAGCGGTCTTCAAGGCCCCCATTCGTCCGGACATTGTCAACTTTGTCCATCAAAACATGTCGAAGAACTCACGTCAAGCTTATGCTGTGAACGTTGACGCTGGTAAGAAAATATGTGATAAAATTTTGAAGAGAGCTTGTGTGGCACTTTATGTCCCGTGGCGTCACCTTATAAATGTGTTGACTACGTCCTTGATAAGTGCAAAAATAAGTTTGCTGATCTAAACGTTCTTTGGGTACCCACTTATGGTTCTTCAAAGGGCATAATCACCATACATTTTTTCAACTAATTTTAAATCTAATCTAATCTAATCCATTGCTTATTTTGGAAAAATATTAATAGTTGATTGTTTTTCATTATAGGTCACCAAACCAGTGCTGAGTCATGGGGAACTGGAAGAGCTGTTGCGCGTATTCCTCGTGTGCGTGGAGGTGGTACCCACCGTTCCGGTCAGGGAGCCTTCGGAAACATGTGTCGTGGTGGACGCATGTTTGCGCCAACTAAAACCTGGCGTAGGTGGCACCGCAAGATCAACGTGAACCAGAAGAGATACGCTATCTGTTCTGCGATCGCTGCTTCCGGAGTTCCAGCTTTGGTTATGTCCAAGGGTCACATGGTCGGTGAAACTGCTGAGTTGCCACTTGTTGTTACTGACAAGGTGCAGGAGTACGACAAGACCAAGCAAGCAGTTATCTTCTTGAAGCGTCTGAAAATCTGGAATGACATCGCGAAGGTACTTATCGATATTTAAAAATAAATTCTGTAGATAGTTGTAGTAAAAGTGATGACTTAAATATACGCTATTATGAGTTTATCGATGAGATCAAACTTGCCCTCTCTGATAATTTAACCTATTAAGTCATGATTAATACTTAAATGATTGTAGCAAATTTTCATGTTTTCGATTTTTTCTATCCTCAGGTGTACAAGAGTCAGCGCAATCGTGCTGGAGTTGGTAAGATGCGTACCAGGCGTCGTGTGCAACGTAAAGGACCACTTATCATCTACAACAAGGATCAGGTACATTTTTAACGTTTACTACTTTATTGTTAACTGTCAAACTATGATGAGGTAATACTTCGGTCCGTGTTTATGAACATTTTGATTATATAGAAGTCCTGAGATGAAGTTTATAAACTAAAGACTAAAGTGTTTATACTGGACATTTGTTAAAATATTGTATATTCATGTGTTTTAGGGTCTGTCCAAGGCGTTCCGTAACATCCCAGGAGTTGAAACTATTGATGTGCATAAGCTGAACTTGTTGATGTTGGCTCCAGGAGGTCATGTTGGACGTTTTTGTATTTGGACCGAATCTGCGTTTAAGGAATTGGATTCCATCTACGGAACTTGGAGAAAGGCTTCGGAGCAGAAGAGTGAATACAATCTGCCCATGCCCACTATGTCTAATACTGACCTTGGTCGTTTGTTGAAATCTGAGGAAATCCAGAAGGTCATCAGAGCACCAGTGTAAGTTCCATTTTTATAATAGTTTAGAAAATATATAGAAAATAATAATTTACGTGATGACTAAAATATACGCTATTATGAGTGTAACGATGAGATCAAACTTGCCCTCTCTGATAATTTAAACCTACCTAATCCAATCAAATTGAATATTGAAACGATTGTAGTTAAATATTCATGCTGGCTATTTTTTACGCTGTTTCAAGTTGACTAATTCATTTGTGTATTTTTTTCTCAACAGGAAGCGAATTGCTAGAAGCCAGACGAAGATGAATCCATTGAAGAACATCCGCGCAATGAATAAGTTGAATCCATACGCTATTGTCACCAAGCGTGCTGCTATTCTGCGTGAGGAAGCTTTGAAGAGGAGGAGAGCTGCTGGCAAGAATGTAAGTATCTTTTTGTATTTCAACGATTGTAATTAGTACTTTAGTACTAGCGATGATGAGATTCATACTTCGGTCCGTGTTTCTGATTATTATGATTTTGATGAAGTTCTGAGTTAAATATTTTTACATTATGAAGTAAGCGCCTACTTATTTCTCAGATATTATCAGGGTGTTTAATTGGTTATATTTCTGTATTTTAGGCTAAGGCCCCCAAGCCAACTAAGACCGAAGAAGTACGTAAGGCCATGAAGGCTAAGGCAGTGACGGCGCAAAAGGATAGGGTGAAGAAGGCTGACGCTAGGCTTAAGGCAAGATTAGATCGTTTTAATAAGCGCGCAGCAAAGAAGAAGGATCAAAGAAAGAAGAACGCTGCCGCCGCGGGTGCCAAGAAGCCTAAATCTGCCCCAGCACCTTCTCCAAAAGCAAAGAAGTAAAATTAAAAGATCATAGTTTATATTAATTTTTTGCTTTTTGGAATGACGTGGTCAATAAAACCAATTTTTCGAATAACTGTTGGACTTCTAATTTGTTTATTTCATTCATATCAACAAAAATGTATTTCATATTTTCTAGAAAAGTTATACATATTTTACAACTTACTTTTTATTGATTAATATCAACATCAGTAACGATATGCATAATTTTATTAAGTATTCATGATGATGTGGTTAAAAACGTACATAACTTAAAATATTATTGAAACTGCAATCTGCAAAGTTAATAGTTATTCTTCAAAATGTATTCCTAAATTGAAATATTGAATTATCCATGAAAAGTAAAATGATGATGTGGTAAAGATAGGTACATGATAATAGCATTGAATCCTGATATGATGAAGAGTATGGTAGATATGTTTCCATTATGCACTCTAGTTGACTTGCTGAGAACTTCTTTTGTCGTGCTGGATGATGGAGTTTGAGGAGATTCATTTGTCTGGTTGTGACAAGGGTCCTTTGCTGGTGGAGGAGGTGATGTTGATATTTGTGGCAGCAACTCTTCAGAAGAATTAGGTTGTTGAGTTGTAGTGGTCGTCGTCGGTGGCGATTCCGCTTTTATGCAAGAAACTTCATCTGAAGTTATCCATCCAACATACTCATCATTCTTTCTATTTTCATGTTTTAGCCATTTCTTGAGCGGGTCAAAGTAATCCAGCATAGGTCTCGCGTCCATTTTCCTTCCACCAGTTATCGCTTCCATTGCATCTTCCCAAGGTTTGGATGCACCCATTCGGAGCATTGTCCTGCGAAAAATAAACATGTTGCTTGTAGTACAAACATACAAATTGCACACAAGATGCAAATATGTAATTAAATTGATTCTTTATTTAGTTTACCCCAATTTCTCCCCAGCTGCCTTGCTTTTGTAAATGTCGCATTTGTACAATGGCTTCTTTCCTCTTCCGTAAATGGGGCTAATTTCCTCTGCGGCAATACATAACGCTTCGTGAAACTGGAACTGGAGAATCATGCTGACAAAATATCTGCAATAAAACCAATATAAGCAAGAGTGATAGTAATAATCTTATTTCATTTCTCAGTCACAGACCCACATATTATCTAACTATCACTGAAGCTAAATCCAACCTGATATATGCATAATTAGAAGCAACGTGATATTTGCTTCCGGGATCAAAATCACTCTCTGATCTTTGCACGGGTGGATAAACGCCTTGATATTTCTCCCTGAGCTGCCACCAATGACAATTTAGGTCGTCTGGGGATATCTTGCCAGCGTACACGTCCCATCTCCACAGGTCCATAAGGTAGCCAAATGGTAGAAACGCTATTTTTACAAGCGCCGTCTTTAGCAAATAGTTTATATCCGCTTCGTAATCATTTTCAACAGTGTCCAGTAATCCGATGGCGTGTAGATGTTGTGGTGTTTGTACGGAAATTGATATTAAATCACCAATAGCTTCATGAAAGCCGGGATTGGCTCCGTCACGAAACACTTTGGGTAGGTCTTTGTACTGGATTTGGTACTGGATGTGACCCATTTCATGATGCAAAGTTATTAGATCTTCTTCATTGACTTGTGTACATTGTTTAATCCAGAAATCTTTCCTGTTGCACATATCCCAAGCGCTATTTCAATTGAAATAAAAAATAATTAAGTTAAAGTCGTCATTGAGAATCTCATCATTTAAATCCATGCATCAGTGCCACCCACCTCGCATGACACATTATATCCCTGTCCTTTGGCTTCTCCAGAATAGATCCATTCCAAAATTCATCTGGCATTGCAGACAGATTCAAAGAAATGAAGAAATTCTCAGCAATTTTAGCAAGATCCACCGGATTTAACTGTTTATCTATCATGTTGGGAGTAACGTCAATGGCTGACTTGTTTGGATAGGGAACCACCAAGTCATACACATTTTCCCACGTATGCGCCCACATATTCCCAAGCAAGTGAGCCGGAATTGGCATCTTTTTGGGGACCACAGTTTCACCATAATATTTCCTCAGCTTGAAACGAACATATGCATGTAATTCTTCATAAAAGGATTTCATTTGCTGCCAAATTTCTTCAATGTCTTCACGAAAGGTTGGAGTGTGGTATTGTCTCACGTCATATTCGGCAGCGTCTGAGAAATCTGAGTAAAAGCAAGTGACAAACAGGATGTCAGTGAAGAAGTCAAAATATATTTGCTACTGAAGGATTCCCATTTTAAATAAATCTTACTATTCATTTTAGCCGCAAGATCTATAATTGACATCATATTTTTAAAATCTGTCCTCATCTTTTTCCCCGATTTATCCCTCCATTGAATCCAGTAATGCTTCAACTCTTCTGGATCCCGGCTCTGCTTGAAAATTTCCGTTAGCTCTGTGTGACACATCATCACATTGTGCCTGTAGTATTATACATTGAAGTAAATCGAAATATCGTGTTGATACAAAGTAAAAGCTTGGGAGAAAATGTACAGTAGGCCATTTCCGTTTTTTTCGAGAGCAACTTAAAAAAGAAAGAAATTGACAGCCACATACAGAAAACTTACCAGGTTCTAATGTCAAATTGCAAATGCATGGATTACTGTACTGACAAATCTTGGCTGTGGAGTATGTGCTTTCCATGGATTGCTTTGCTTCATTG
The DNA here is from genome assembly GCA_034693345.1 of Entomobrya multifasciata. Taxonomy (NCBI): domain Eukaryota; kingdom Metazoa; phylum Arthropoda; class Collembola; order Entomobryomorpha; family Entomobryidae; genus Entomobrya; species Entomobrya multifasciata. The sequence continues at coordinate 5,668 of JAQFXM010002125.1, forward strand.
TACTATACACAGAAAATATAATGGCAATGTATCAAGTTAATCTCTCCAGTTTATAATGTAAAACTCATGTTATTTTAAGGCTTTGCAAGAATAATTATTATTCTGAGCACAACACCTTGCGTAACTTGTCCTCAGGGAGTATAGACAAGCCGAGGACTGACATGAGCTTAAATTTTCGCTTTACAACTGGATCTTGGAAAGAACGCCAATCATACTTTCCAATAGCTTCCCATGTTGTTTTCCAAAATCTGGAATATGAGATGGAAGCCTCTCCCTGTTAAATATATGAATAAAACATAATCCTTAACATTAACCTGTCAATCAAATCATTAAAGATTGTTTTCAACTTTGTTGTCTCACGTCACCCCAAACAGAATAATAATTTGATTTGAGTTGGTTTCATTTCCCCAGACGATTTATCGTGGCATTTTGTGTAAGTGAATTAATTTAACTGTCGAAGTGATTTAATTGAAATGACATACCGCAGCCCGGGCATTTTCCTTTGTGATGTTGGTCGCATACATCCAATTTCTTATGGCGTGATTTTGGCATTCCGCGTGTACTTCCCGTTCAATCTTATCCAGAAGCCTTTTCGCCGCTTCCTCATCTTTGGACAATAATACTTCCTGGCTTTCTGGTAGTAATGATGATGCTAATGATTCTCCCTCAACACTATCAATGCTAATTACATAACTTATACAAAATACTAAAAGAAAAACTCCTACAGAAAATATCCAGTTCATTGTACTAGTACTACTTCTCCTCATCTTCCTAATTCTGATCTGATCACTTATTGTATCAGGTCGCCCCATAACCAGTTCAGAAGCGTCCATTTTACTCACAATTTCACAGAACGATTGAAATTTGATGAATCATGACTTTAAAACAATAAACTATGTAATTCGATATCCTAAAATATTTATTTTGAAGAATACATATGATTTATTTTGCACGGTAAAAAAGGAATGAAATTTCACAACACAACTAACAAGACGCCACCGACTTTACTGGCTACTAGAACCACCACCACACCTCCTAAACTTTAACTACAACTGGCAACATCAAAACGTGTAACAGGGACACAATTGCCATCAAAAATCCCATTAAACTCATTCACTCACATCAATACCTCGAAATATAGCTTACGACATGCCAAATTATATATAGTTTTTCAAAGTTTGCTTTTCATCAGCAAACCAAACCAGCAACAGTAACACGATTCACTGTCTTTAGAGGCTTTTATGACTTCTTATGTTTATATCATAACAGTGTTAGTTTTACCAACAATCTTTCCTCATGTTCCAACTTCCAACTTTTTCTACACGTTTAAATGCAAAGAAAAATTAGAACATTAAAAAAGTTACAAGTTTGCAAACAACTTGTGTTACATGTGTACCAACACTAAAATGCCTGTCCAGCGCTGATAGATAAATAGATAAGATTTTCCCTTTGCCCTTTGTTCGTTCAGACTGTTTATGTTTGTAATCATGTGAATTGGTGTAATGTGCACACTATATTCACACCGACACCAAAACAACTTACGAACATGGTTTGTAGTCAGTAGAGTTTTGGGGAAATGAAGGGAAAAAATTGAGCAATTACGTTTTGCATGCAAGTAAACATTAGTCAGCAAAAAAAAGTTCGTTTTTTCTGCTTTATTTCGTGCAAAAAATCTTGTAATTTCTGACAGGCCAAGTCAAAATGGTAAATTTTATAAACTTTCACAGAGCGAACTTTTTTTATTCAATTCCTCCTATCCGCTCAGCAGTCATTTACTCACAATCAGACATCAAGACCAGAGAACTTTCTTTTTTATCCTCTTCTTCTCTTATCACTTATTATTCCGATTTTACCCACTCAAGTACCCAAAAAAGTTTCACTCTCTCCTAATCTTTATAGTCTGGTGTAATCACTGCTCCACGCATGCACGTCTGCCACTGCCGTAAAAAACCTGTCTTTCTTTCTCTTATTTACCCATTCATTCTACTGGTTTGTACCCCGACCAAATTGGGTATAACAAAAACACAAATAACCCTTCTCTCCTGCTTTTTCCCCCGTTGCCACTTTTTCACAACAAGTCTAACAATTTTTCTTTGTCTTTGATTTTCTGTCCTGCCTTTTCTTGATTTCAGTTGAGCCACAACTCCAACAACTGCTCCTTGTTTTTCCCCTTCTTCACGTTTTTCTTACTTTCTCTGTGATGCTCTCAGCTTACAACTTCTTCCTCCTTTTCCTCCAAAGTAATACTCCCATCGTATCATCTTATCATCTCATACACGCACATCGCACGTACAAAAGCGCTGGTGTCGTAGTACTTGCGTTCATCATCAACAACACCAAAAAAACCAGAACCAAAATACACCACCAAAGAAGAAAAAGAACAGACAACTCGCGAGAAAAAAAGTCGAGAGATATCCGTTAGCCTTTGCCAAAATAAACTTTAGTTTGCAAGATAATCGGTATAATAGAAGCTTAGCAGCTTTTGTTCATTTTTTGTATCAAATGTATAGACACCCTGGTTGCCTGAAAAAGAGAAAAAATGTGGGACGCTGCCGTTACAGAGATAACAGAACGAAAAAAACAAAGAATGAAAAAATTCCAAGTTAGTTTATTTGAATGAGTGGATTGGATATTATTTTATTTACACAACGAGAGGATAATACGGAGAGAGTATAATAGAAACACTGAAAATTGCTAAAGAAAAAGATCTCTGCAGTAAGATCCCCAAAAATAAGTTGGGGAGATAGAGATAACGGCAAATTGGTGATTATTATGATTCTATGCAATATGTCATGCTCATGATATTGTCTTTTTTATGACGGAGCACGTGTGGATTGGATTTGTATGTATATAATTTCTTTTCTTTATTATCCGATCCTATTCCTGAGAAGTATTTTGTTTAGTTATTCACTTCAGTAGTCAGAGAGAAAATATATGTAGCGTTGTACGTGTTGAAACGATGACTGTTACATTTTTGGTCCCACAACTTTTCCTAAAATCTCCCTCTTGAGTAGCTATAGCCAGATTTGAATAAAACAATTGCAGAGATTTCATACTGCGTACCTCCAAAAACAATAAATTGTTCCCAGAGTGTACATAATACTTTGAATAAACTTGAAAAGCTGGATTGTGCCTTATGGTTTCCAACATGCGATACAAAATTATCTCCGCATCAGATTAGCAAACATTACCAACTTACAGAAGAATCATGCAGCAGAAAACATGCATAGATAACGTTAAAAAAGGGCACAATTTGCAATTAATATTAGCATCATGTTCATGTAGTATCATCCTAATACTTTTGTAAGTAAAAGTGCACCTTTTCTTAAGAACAAAAGGAATACATATTTAAAGAAAACAACAAAAGTATTGTGCACTGTATGAAAGGCATGGCATACACATAGCTGTTGTGTATGACAAAAGGTTTAGATTAGGCAATAAAAACGCAAAGATATTTTTTCTTTGGAACGACAATGCAAAGAACAAAAGGACTTGGGAAAAGATTTTTTGCATGTGTGCTTACAATAATGTGCTGATCCCACATCCCGATGTGATCTGATTCTGAAAGAGGAAGAAAAACTTTCCACGTTTAAAAAAGCAGAGAGACGCGATATAGTGCACATTGCATAGTATATGATATCTGGATATTTACAGGCATTTTTTTGTTTTGTTGTACATTACACTGCAGGCTTTTTTTTCTGATTGCCATACGACGTCATCAGAATTTTAATAAGGTTTCTTTTTGTTCCTGATGCGATGCGATATCGGGTTGAATAGTGTGTACAATACAGTTATTATGTGTATACGGTTGTTACTTTGATTTGATTGAAGTTGGAATGTAAATTTAAATAATATATAGAAACACTATATAGCTTGTTAAGTTTTTTATAAGACTATCAGTAGATCAGTAGCAATAATACGGTAATATCAAGCGTCAAGTGTGCTACTTTGAATATGCATTAGGTACATGTCGCCAAAAAATCCATTGAAGAAGAAAAAATATACACAATAGCTTTCTTTCTTCGCTGCAGACTTCTTTCGGAGGATTCTAGTTTTTTTACAATGAGAACATTTTCTACTTTCAACTCTTGTCTGGCTTGGCCTACGGATCTGTTGAAAAAACAGCAAGTTTTTTTTAGTACACTTTATATCTGATTTACAAAATTCAAATGATTTTTTTACCGTTCCTTTTAATGCTGAACAAGCTAACAACTTTGTGTTCGCTAATTAAACGCCTAATTTCATATCAAGCAGAAGTCAAGAGCAAAAGAAAATTAGAGGGAGAAGTAGTAGTGATCATGATCAGTGTAAAAATACACGATGTAAACAGAAATTTTGCAAGTAGCAAAAATAGGTGATCTTTGGAATTAAGTAGGTGATTTTTTTACCTTCGTTCTTTTTTCATTCTCATGCAAAACTTTTTTTTGTTTCAATGTAAAATATATGATGAGATTAGAATTTTTGTTGTACATTCTTGTGGTTCCGTCATGTCAGCATAATATTTTAGTTTACATAAAAGTCTGAGAACAGTATGTAGAAATGACAAGATACTCTATTTCTGTTTCCTTTCTAATTTTATTGGAAATGCGAAAAACATAATCAAAGTTGAGTACTAATCCCATCAAGAAAGATCAAGTACACAACTTAATCAGTTTAACTTGAAAGAAGAAACTTTTCTTGTTTACTTAATTAATGGGATTGCACTCAACCGTTATATTCCATTCTAAACTTTACTTCTATTCCATTTCCAACCAATCATCCAGCCATAACTCTTCGACATGTCAGTGGATGCGGTAGTGTAGTGGTAGGTTTGTACGCGAAATAAGTTCTATGAAAATGCAATACAATCTACAATGTAGCTTTCACATCCAAAACGCAATGCACGTCGTTGATTAAAGTTCATTTTCTTTGTTTCTAAATCTGTCACATGCCTGTGTGTTTTATGAGCTTGTTTGTGAGTAATTAACAATCACAAAAAATCGCAATTTAGAAGGGAAAATTGTTTAAAAGTAGAAAAGTTGAAGGGCAAACGACATTGATGAATGATGATGATATCTGTTACCTAACCTAATCCAAGTTTGTTTCATATTACCCCAATTGCACCAGAATTCTTGCTTGTAAATAAGTTGCATATTTTTTCTCTGTATGTTCCAAAAACTTTGAGACAAGTTAATTACTATTCATGTATATGATCCTGCAACTAACAGTTATATTATAGTTTATATGTATGTGGACTATATTTATATGCACACAGTGCAGTTTACAGACAATGCTTTAAAAATGAATTGGTCATTGCAATGAATTCAGCAATTCGTTCATTCTTCTGGTGCCCTTAAGTACATAAATTCTTTGAGCTAAATTACTCTTCCATAAAAATCATAATTTAATTACTTCATTTAACTTCTCGAAGCATTTAAAAAGTTTAAGATGGAAGCGTATATGAAAGTCACCGCCAATTAGCCAATGTATTCAAAAAGCATAACTAAATTAATCACCACTTTAGACAGTTAGAAAAAGTCTTCTGAAAACAAGTCAACGCATAGATCGAGTTTTTATTGGCGTAATGAACACATTATTGTACGAAGGGCGTTTTGTGTACATCTCTCTACCTATACCTTTCAGCAAAAAGAAACTGTAAGCCTGGTTGTGTTGTACGTAAAATGACAGTTAACATACTTAAACAATGTTTCGCACTTGTTTTTAAAAAATAGACACTTATACTCGTAAGCTTAAGTATATCCTTGAAGTAAAATTGAAATAAATTTTGTACTTCTGCACCTATTATGCCATTATTTCAAATTTAAATGTGAACAATGAAGTTAGTTGGAAGTAAGAAATTTGTCAAGTAAAACGTCCAAAAATATTTATTTACGCTTATTGATAATGTGCAATGAAGAAGGTATTGCTTCCATCAAGGTCGAATTTCGTAGCTCATTTGGTCACGAACACAATAAAAGAAACTTTAATCATTTTTGTTGTTCAGCATACAACAAAATCAAAATGCACACTGACATTACAATGTACACATAATTAAAGCATGCAATTGAAATTTTGGAATGAATCCAGTAACTAGTAACATAAGTGCAGTAGTAATTCTTGATAGGTTTCAAAGTTTCAACTATTGATAATTTTCCGCATGAGATTTAAGGAAGAGCTTCGATAACCGCTGCCGAAATGCACCCTTGAGATTAAAACACATAAAAACATATAAGATGCATCAAGATAAGAATGTAAAATAAATTATTTATGACAACAGTAGTAAATTTTACGAACTGTTCCAGACTTTACCAGTGATTAATGTGATGATACAACTCGTACATATCAAGTCGCTGTTCAAACCCAGAAGTTTTTGGAATCACTTTGTGATAAGCCTTGAAAAATTCAGAGGTAAATCCACCAAACATTCTTGCAATGCCCTGGTCATACTCAGAGTGGCCATAAAATGATGCGGGATCAAAAATTACTGTTGAATGAAATACATTTATATAGCTTTGTTAACTGTCAATTAAAAATGAGCACATGTCATGTCACAATCATTAAACACGACATTTACCCGGTTCACCATCCATGGATGCTATGTTTCCACTCCAAAGATCACCGTGTAATAAAGCAGGTACGACATTTTCTAACTTGCGAAGTGTCTCCAAAATTTTCATTTTGCATGAGGGCCATAATTCATTCAATTGTTTATCCTGCTTCTAAAATGACAAATGTTCAAGTATGTATTGCAAATGTAATATTTCAAGATTTTAAATACTGTAATTCCTAATTAATTTTTTACTATTCTTACCTTTTTATTCAAAATGTTAATGTTGGGCTGTAACTTTTCTTCCACATAGAATGTCTATAGCATTCAAAGAAAAGTCAGTCAGAAAAAATCATCTGAAATTTTGCTTACTGAATTGCCAATTTGCTTTCACTCAAACTTACTGCCCATTCATCCCTCCAATTGTTTTCCTGACTAACGAAACCACACGAGGTTGGCATATAAAAACCAAATTTTGTAACAGGTTTCTGGAAGTCAATTTCCTCCCTTAGAGCTATTAAAAAGTATATATTTTCAACCAAAAAATTAGTTATTTCAATTGAGAAACTACTTTGTTGAATAAAAATATTAAATGATTTCATACATGTTCTTTTACAACCACAACTGTCCGCTCCCTTCTCCTCCAACAACTTCTTGTTATGCAAATGCATTCTAAAATTGGCAACAAGTTAAAAAGTTATTTTAATCATTCGTCCATTAGGCCGGCCTTCAAATTTAAAAAAAAAATACATGCATACTTGGCAAGCTGTTCTCCTAATTTAGACTGAGAACTACCTCTAGAGTAGCCCATTTCCAGGTTTTCCATAACTAATGCTGCAGATGAGCTATTATCATCAATCGTTACAACAGCTATTGGCTTTGGACATCGAATAGCCCCAGTCGCCACAATAGCATCAAGGCCACCCTTCTCTCCTTCAAACATAGCTTTCGCCTTTAAAATTTACAATAATTCAGAATAAGTAATTCATGAACATGATCAACACCAAATCAACCACAAAATTTTTGGTATGATTTTGTTAGAAATGTACAACTTGATTAAGATGTCTTATGTTACCCCAACTTCATTATTCAGCTTCACAAATACAGTTCCCTGATCAGTGAAATAAGCTGATCCTTTGGAAATACATCCTCCTCCACCGGAACCTGTCGGTTTGAAAATTTTTGTTCCCAAAGCACGTTTTACAGCGGCTTCCATCGCATATTATAGTTTTATGTGGTAGTCAGTTGTTCCACAATCAATGTTACTTTTAACCTTAGTGCACATTTGACGTTAACAGGTTGACAGTATGTACTTATGCTTTTCAATTACCAGATAAACTCCTTTGTCAAAAATTTTAAACGTCAAAAACTACAAAATTACAAGCAGTACATGTAGTGCAATGCGATGGAAAATGAATCTTCTGCAGCTGATACTTCTGCCATGTGTACAAATCTATTGTTTAGTTAGACGGTTTATACAGTACAGGACATAGAGGACATCTTCATGTAATATGAACTGTTGTGTTGTGGATTGTGGACCATGCACGCACATGTAAATGTAAAGAACAAGCTTGGCTCGAGTTAAACTTTTAATTAAATATTATACTGTCACCGTCAAGAATTGTACGTTGCGTTAAATGTTATACGGCAATGTAGATTATATGATTTTATCATGGTAATGTTATCTATAGACGTCAGAAGTAGTAACATGCATAAAATACTTATCCTTAAAAAAGGTTTCACATGTTCACAAATTTTTGACTTGGCAGAAGCCCAGAAACGAATTTTGAGCTAGTGTCAACGTTTAACTTCATCAAAAGTTAGTAGTTAGTTAGAGTACGAGTATTTTGTCATTCTGTTTCCTCGAGAGGAAAAATTACACAATTAAGAAAAGAGAAAGTTCCTAATAGTTCGCAATGCCTGAGGACTTACTACAATTACAAGCTAAAATTGAGTACCGGTTCAGGGATGAAAAAATTCTCAAGGAGGCCTTGACCCATGGAAGCGCACGAAGTCAAAATCTCAGTCTTCCTCATCATGAGAGACTAGAATTTCTTGGTGACGCTGTTCTATCTACAGTCATGACAGAATACCTGTTTTTCAAGGAGCCTAGTTCTACTCCTGGACAGTTAACAGAGAGGAGAAAGGGATATGTGAGTGACGCCAAGCAAAATGAAATCGCTGAACAGATACAATTGCAAAAATATGTGGAGATGGGTCCCGGGGTCAACAACTTTCGACGGTATGGAGAGTTTGTGGAAGCGATCATTGGTGCGGTTTACATTGACGCTGGAAAGGGGGATGGTGATGGTCTGAAAAAGGCTAAACAGGTCATCTTTAAATTGTGGGGATTACAGCAACCTGCAGAATCAAGCTGTCTTATTGCTTGACTTCATTCACAGTTCACAGTTAGAATTTTGTGATATGTGCCACGCTAATGATTATTTATAGCATAAAAATAAATATTTTCCTGCCAATTATTGAAATAAAGTTCCGTACGTTTTGTTGAGCTAACTTCAGTTGTGCGGTTGGGGTTCTTTTTTCATGTTCAAATATTCATATTATGCATGATTGAATGATTGTTATGATTGTTTTTGGAGCTTCATTGGTTTAATCATAGCTAATTGAATATTTATTCTTATTCAGTTGAATTGCACAAATAAATAATTTTTTAAAAAGCTATTACATTTTTAGCTTCCACGCCGTGTATTTAAAAACATCAATTTCTAAAATATTGCCTAGCATGTAGATTAAAATAAAATAAAACTGGTAAACCAGTTGGGCAAGTTTCAGGATTGGTGGCCGGCTCCGCCGGCAATAATAATTAAAATTGGAATATTTAAACACACTTGTACAATTTTGGCGTCATAATGTCCAAAAACAACAAAAAATGAAAAGTTTTTTTTTGAAATGGCTATATTTCAAAAACTGTTGAGTTTTAGACCATGGTTCCTTGACAAAGTTTGATCCCAATATAATAATCTATCGATTGGTGGAATAATATTTTTTGCCTATTTAAAAAGCATGGGACCGTTAATTGGCCGTTACTCCAAAACCGTTTGACCAATTTGGCCCAAATTCAATAGGGATCCTCTTTGGTACTATATGTATCTGTATACTAAATTTCATGTAAATCGGTTAAAGCATTTGGAAGATAGAGCGCGTACGGACAGACGGACAGACGGACGGACGGACGGACTGACGGACGGACTTTTTAGTCCCGTACCCCCCATTCGTATAAAGTTTCAGTAAAATCCTGAAACTTAATAAGGCAAGTAAAAATACTTAATTTTTGTTTCAGACGTTCCTCGCTGCCTTCTCAACGTCAGCATAATATGTATGTATATCTGTGCACGAAAGTACATAGGTACACATAAATGTTATTGGTTTGTGCCTTATTTTGTTCACTAAAAATTAAGTTCAGAACCTCCAAACTGCGCATTACATTCATTGTTCCGAAAGCATGTAAACATTATGGTAATTTTATTTGGAGCACGAACTTAGCTTGACCTGCCATTCAAGTTCATGTACTCTTTAACCTTTCACTTTTAACCAACAATACTCACGTTGGGTAAACATGAAACAGAAAGAAAACATACTTTGTTGTTCATGGATAAATATTTGTTGTAGGTTTGCCACTAATTAAGTTTTAATCCTGGAGGCTGCACGAAAAGCAAAGCAAATATTTAATTCATCATGATGTGATTTATATAAACCAGATAACAATCTCTGTACAAAATGCTTTTTCAAATTCTTGTAAAATTATTCACATTGCAAACATGAAAATTCATACATATTTAACGAATTCCCTTTTTATCAATAAAACTGTTCATACAAAAACAATCCATTCGAATATAAAGCGCTTAACTTGTTTAACAGCTCCTCTTATTTGCAATAAAATTCCCACTTTTACAAAAATGCGGACGTTTTAATGTAGGTACCTTTTTAAAAACTCTTCAAATTACAACTTTTACTTCTTTTTTCATTAACAACCACTTCTCTTCTTCTAGAACCCCATTGAATCTCATCTGCAAGAAAGAAATTATTTAACCGTTTTCATTCCACCATTATCATCATCAACATCATCATGACACTATCAACTTTATATCACCTTTTTCTTACTGTTCACCAAAAGTCCAATATATACATTTTAAGAGTAGTTCAGCAATAGCATACGCTCGCATAGTAGAGAATTTATGATATCATTTCTTACATTCCAAATTCCAACACACCACACCAAAATCTCATTCATTCTACTCCACATTTTATCTCTCTTCTTTCTTCCTCACTCGTATTTCCTTCAACACTTTTTTTTCCTTCTTCATTCTTTTATATATTATTACTTTCCCCAACTTTCAATTTTACGTTCTCATTTCCCATCTTGCGAAACTCTTCTTTTTAGAGTAAAGTGTGTATATATGTGTGTGTTTACTTGCTTGCAAACAAGCAACTTTTTTATGCTTTTTGTTTGTCTCCTCTTTTCTCTTACGTTACCTAAGACTTCGTATACACTTTACACACACACGCCTTTCTCGTTGAAATTCAAAAGGTGGTCTTATTCTACAAACAAGCGAAAAAATCTTGGAATCTTTCAACACATTCGCACGTATTTTAAATATAAAGAAATCAGTGCAACTTCACCAACATTTATCAGTGTAGTCACTCTTAAAAAAGTAAGTCAGTAGTGAATAGAACACCACGGCTAAGTAATTTTAAGTGAGTATTTAAGTTTCTTCGTTGTCGTCATCATCATCATCAGCTTCATATACCTATGTAATATCTACCTTTAAAACTCTTGGAGTACATAAAAAAGTGGGGAAGTAAGTTAATAACAATTTACTTTTATTAGTGCTCCAATGTTTCTTCCCGTTTTTTATTTTCTTTCTTTTTTCATTCTTTCATCTACTTCCTCCTCGACATTTTTTTGTAGTTACTTGTGGCTATATATACAAATGTGTGTTTTTTGGCGTGCTCCAACTTCTTCTTGCCATTCTTTTTATTTAAAATGATAAAAAAGTGGAATTGCAATTTGTGATTTTTTCTTTGGAATATAAGCAACTTGGCTGAACAAGTTTCCAATAAAAAGAAAAGAAGGGGTTAAAAAATTGCCCGGATTGTTTGTAGGTCACCACTGCCATCAACCCGAGCGAACAGACAAAAGCTTCTTATATTTTTCCTATAAAAATACTTGAAGAATCTTCGTTTATTTTGCCTTTGAAAATAGTTTTGATGGAATCTTTTCCTTGGTAGTCTGCTGATTCTTTTTCCCACTCTAACTTGTCCACTAGCCAAGAAAAAAGAAAAGAAAACAGGGGAACAGCAGATGCACTTTTTTGTGCGGTGCTGATGACGGCTACTATGATGATGATCATGATCATGCAGAGTTCTATACTGAACGAGAAAAAATATTTTTCTTGCAGAACTTATTTCAGAAAAGCCACTGGCACTGCTGCTTCTTCTTCTTCTTTATATTTTCTGTTAGTATTAACAACACTTCCGTTTCCCTATAAGAAGTTGTAAGTGGGAAGAAGAAGGAATACTAATACTTTCACCTACTTTCTCTACTACGGCACGGCCATTGGTCACTGACACCAGAACCAAACAGCATGACTTGACTACTAGTACTAAATACTACAGTTGGACAAAGGCAAAGGTTGTTCAGCGGCACCGTTTTGTGCCCATGTCCCATTCTTTTTCTTTTTATGTGATGTGATGTCCTGTAAGTATAGTATTTACAGTAAATAAATGAGACTTTTGTCATATCCCAAGCTTATTATTTTCCCCTTTCTTTTATTTCTTTTTAGTCCAGTCCACCACTTCGGTTCTTAAAAAAATAAGTTAGCCAAGAGCATCAGGCAGAACCAGAGCAGCAGAAGCTTATTATATAAAAATAGTCAAAGGAGAAAAAGGTAGAAGCAGAAAAAATAAAAGATAAGAGGAAAGAAAACAACCTGAGGTTGTTGTCGTAGTTGTGTGCATCATCAGCAAGTAATGAGAAAATGGAAAGGTGTGTTTCGTGTCATGGTACATGATGATGAAAAAGTTACCAGAAAAAAATCCGTAGTATTTTTTAACCTGTATGGATATGTATTGTGTAATACGGTGTTATTTTTGATGATACAGGTCAGGTGGACGAACGGTGATGCAGTCACGTCCAAATATTTGGAGTCACCTTATGTTGTTGTGTCGGTGTGTGAGTGGTCAAAATACACCAAAGAGCAAACTACAGAATAACAACAGCTTCAGCTTTTTTTCTTTCAGCAGCGATTGCGATTCTTTGGAGAAAAAAACTATAAGAATTCGCAAGGAAATAGTTTTTTTGCCATGAATTGAATGGACGAGAAAAGTAAAAAGTTTATTGGACCGGGCTAGACCGCACCAAGTGGTAAAAGAAGTGAATTCGATCTTTCTTTTGCTCACCTCACCTTCTGTTATTGTTATGATAGTTTTTACGGGGCTAAAAAAGTACCTTCTTATGACACGGTTTTTGTGAAATGAAAGTAGTGATGATCATGGTGTTCGACATAGTTTTGTTGTTTTGTCGTTGTGTGAATGTGATATTTAGTATATAGCTAAAAACACGCAATATTGTGTACACATATCGATGAGTAAAATGTATAAAAGCTTCGTAGAAAAAAAGCACCAAAAGTCGATCTTGGAACATGGAACACCAACAGTCTGCAGACTTTTACAGCAAAACGTATTTTCTTTTCTCTTCAACCTTTTTTCCGGTCTCTTTTTTTCTGTCGAATCTGATCTACTTTTTTCAGGAGAATGTGAAAAGCATCATGGAGCAAGTGAAGTGGCCTTTTTCACTTCACTTAATAACAACAAAAGAATGGATATGTTATATTGTATAGTTTTCTAGGCTAGATAGATATTTAGGCCATGAGATCACTCTTAAGAAGACGAGAAGAACTGGTACATTGAACAAGTGAACCTACATAGTTTAGAGTTTCTTCAAAATGCAGAAAAGAGGATAACACTTTTTTATGGTTTGGTGTACAATGAACCTGTATAGGTATGCCATGCCTATTTTAGAGAAAAAGTATAATTTTGCATGGGTAGAAAAGATCTCGTTATAGTTATTGTAAAAACAACCTGTTAGCAAGGAAAAGGGTAAATATATATTGGGTATGAAAATACAGTAACAATTTTTACGATACATCGTATGGTATGTTATGTACGCAAGTGAAAACGTTGTACTTACTCTGTTTCTGCCTGGAACAGGATATTGCACTTGTTTGCCCGCCAATCTTTTTTACGGTTCACATTAAAACTCCAACGGCATGTAATATAATGACGCTTGTTTGTTTTCCAACTGAGAACTTCAGGCTACAATTTTGTACTGGAGCACTCACTCACACACTGTAAATTCCAACACTACTATGTATTCTGCTGGTTTGATGGTTGAACAGTTTTTCTTGAAGGTATTTTGTAGGAGAAATAAGAACAGTCAAATTGAAAAATGCTCAGATAACGGGATGCATACGAAATAGGAAGGAAGTCTTGAGTTTGGAGAAACTTAATATACTTGGTAGTTTTTTAAGTGGTACGTAAAAAACGATTTTCAGCGTTTTAAGACTTTTTTGCCAAGCCTTCTTTTGCTCTGCCTTTTTAAGAGAAAAGTACCAAAATAAGTAAGTAGTTTACTTAGTTAGTTTTTTAAAACTTGTGCACACATTCTCTGCTTTACTCTCACAGAGACACTGAAGAGGAGGGGAATTTAGGTGGGATGATGGGGAATGCATATAAATATGTGTAAAAATTTATTAACTGATGAGAATGAGATGAGTCTCACTTGTATACTCTCAAATAACCCAAAAAAGTTTAAAACTGTTTGTTTGTTCCTTTCTCGCTTTTACAATCGCATTTAAAATATCAGACCGGAATCACTATGAAATTGTTTTTATCTGTTTGCTCTTTTGGTATTGTGAGAAAAAAATGGCAACTGATCTGCACAACTTCCTTAGACAATACTAGACACTCACAAACAGTCGAAAAAAAGTTTTTGACGTTCTTTTTTCTTCTTATTTCCTTAAGATTTTTTTCTTTGGAATGCTTCACTGTAAAGTGCCTTGACTTTTTTCTTCAAGAAAATAGGGTAAAGAAAACAATCCTTTTAGATTTTATGCAAATGCATCAACAAAGTCTGTGTATACACAATGTTTTTTACACTTTTTGCGAAAAATATACACTGTCTCACAAAAAATTCTCTCTTTCTTCACACAATTTTTTCTAGTGTTTGTCTAAAATGTAATGAATTTCGGTGGGGAAACATGAACAATGGAAAAATGCATTCGTTATTGTTACACTTGAAGACTCAAATGATGTCATAAATTGTGTCTTGTGCTCTTTTCTTCAGTTCCATTCTTTTTTGTAGACCACTTAAACAAAAATTGCATTTCACCCCTTTGTCATTACTTTCCTCTTGCTATTAAATTACTTTAATGGTGATGCACTTTTCACTTTCAAAATATATATTGTGTTGAATGCTGCTATGTCCATTAACTTCACTTTTTATTTCTCCTCTTGAAAGAAACACACAGTACACCGTACAGTAAGCAATAAATTTACTTTAAAGCTTAAAAACCACAAAAAATGTACCACTAAAAAATCTTTCTTTCGAATTGTCAAAGACAATTGAAATGAGAATATAAAACGAAAAACGCACTTAAAGTTGCATGAGAATAAAATGAAATGGAATGAATGAATGGATCAAGATCAAGGAAATTCTCCTTTCGGAACTCTTGTCTTAAGTTGGTATACACAGCACTCAACGTGCTTTGTTTGTACGCGCATATAAGCTTAGCTTGCTTGAATTGAAGTTTCACTTTGTCAGGAATGCGATGACGGCGAAGAGTAAAAAACGTCCCGCTGCTCTGCTCTCTTTAGTCTCTGTTGGACTGTGGCTTGAAAAGCAGATTTCCGGAGAATATGTATCGCACTCAACTTACTCACACTGGCTGGTGTATGGTGTATGGTAGTGGAAAGCGGAGCGTAAGATGGAAAGAGAAAGGCTGATTGTGAGGAAAGTTGGAACGACGCAGCAAAGCAGAGTTTTTTGCTGGTATAAAAAGACAGGCAAACTTCCTTGCTTTTTGGAAGGTGGTGGTGGTGGCATGGCTATGGTGCTCATAACGTTGCAGTCGATATGGCATGCTCATTTACGTAGAAAACTGAACTCGATAAAGCAAGGTAGAAAATCTTTATGTGTACATATCTATATATATATATGAATGTGTGTGTTTTTTTCATTATGGCCAGAAGTAGTACTAGAGACTAGAGTGAATATCCAATTCACAGACCGTTTTATAAAGTCGGTGGTGTATCGGTATGCGCATTCTTCTCCCGGTGTGTGTGCTGCATTCTTTTCTTTCTGTATGCTGTTTTTTTATTCCCCTTCATTTCACCAGTTAAGCTTTGTGGTGAAAATGGAGAATTGAACTGAAAGCGATTTAAAATCAAGAGCACTGCCACCACATTGCTACATTTCTAGTGTTATGCAATCCATTTGGTTTTTAGCGAATCAGATTGAATAAACTTTTAGGTTTGGTGACTCTCTAGCTGTTTCACAGGATATTCTCAACAAAAACTTTATGAAATTACATGATGATAGAGAAGGAAAGTGTAAAGTGTATTGCTAATGGGACTTGTACTGTTGTGAAGTCTAGTCTGGAGTTAGAAAAAAAGAATTTCCAGGCCAAGTGAAAGGAGAATTGTGTGTATGCAGTTTTTCTGGTTGCAGGCGGGGTTGGAATTACTGAAGTTGAATTTGGAACTAAACATTGTGTACACAAGAATTAGAAGGAAAATTTAAGAGAACAAGAAGGTGGACTAAAATTTTGCATTTGTAGTGTTTGCTTTTGTTTTTCAGCTTTGTATACAGGCCCAATTCATGTCCAACAGAGTTTAGACTCGACTCGTGTGCGTCCTTGTAAAATGCAAAACAGGTTTATTCGATGAATTTATGAGAGCTTTATCTGACAGATATGATTAGTCAAGAGAATAAACAAGAGAAAATTATGGACTTTTATAGTTTGCAATGATGGTCGAGTTTGGCTTGGAGTTGTCTAAATTCTTTTTTTATGAAGGCCAAGGGCACGCGATACAGCTACACGGTCAATGGTCGACTATGTATGTATGGATTTTTGGTTGCGAATCCACAACAAAAGTTCACACGTAGCCAGCTTGGCTGGTGTAATATGACAATATATGAGCATTAGAATATATATGCACCAATGTATGCTATCAATTTTATTGTCGTTCTTGATAAACTTCTTAATTAAAACGTTACATCCGGGTTATCTATAATTTTACATGGATTGAAATGGAATGTAGATGAATGAATGAATAAATGATGAATGTGATATGATATGATGACGCATGGCATAGCGACTACAAATGACAATATTTGTGAAAAAATAATCAGTAAATTAAGTGTGTTTGCTGTTGGAATTTTATTTAAACCACACAGAATACATGTTAGCTTTTTAAATTGTTGTTTGTTTTATTTATTTCTTTAACATACCAAACATGGGCAGCTCGTTTTAAAATCGATTGATTTGTCAATTTTCGTAAACTGTGGATCGGATTCCATTGACTCCCTCCTTGAAATTATAGACAATTATTTATAGCAATCAGTAATAAGAGACTCTTATTAAAGTCGTGAAAGAGTTGGTGAAAAGGGTTCCAGCGTAGTTCAGTTCAGATAACATTCCTGCCAAAAACATCACAAGGCAATAATGGAAAAACAGGATAATCCGCAGAAAAAGACGACGCGAAGGGCAAACAATAAAGTTCGAGTGCACCTTCCAACAATCGAAAGTTATGAAAAAACATTGGAATTCGCGTGAGTTGCTAAAAAAATTACGTGTAGTAATTTACAATTTGCAAATCAAAAGATTGGTGGTGGATTAAATGACTGAATTCAAGCTTTAGAGCTTGAACCTTTTAGCATTCCTAAAAGATTCTCCGGAAAGTGTAAGAAAATGATGTGGTTTATAAAAGGAACGCTAGTGTCAGTAGGGAGAGATATGTATATGACATGACATGAAACATATAGCCGTGTGTTGAGTAAGTTAAGTAATTCAATTTTATTGACATTTTCTTTTTGGGGTTTGTTGTCGCTTTTGGTTTCTCTGGTCTTTGATAACTCGGGAACTGCTTGCTTGCACCTTTTTTACCATCACTTTGTATGGATTGGTTGACCTTGAAGAGCGGAGGGGCCTGGTGAGTTATAGGATAGGAGATTGATCGAATTTCCATTTATTTTATCCGATCAAATAAACTATGTTGAAAAAATACACGTATGCATATTTTGTAAAATAACTTTAGTAAAATATGTATGTATATATGCATGAGGTACTAAATGTACTCACTAGTTTTTTGTGTAAAGTGCATTTTATGGAAATATTTTCTCTTGCTTTTGTGTTGAGTGTTTCTAGAGATTTGGTTTTTTTACATTTTTAATGTAGGTCGAGTTGTGGTGCGGTTGGAAAGGTTGATGGGATCCGATCGAATAAGAATCACTGATCCAAAGTATCTGTCAACTCTGGTGGAACGGCTGGAGGCAGAAGAATCCAAGTCATGGGGCTCCAGAAGTAGGTTCAGAAAAAAGGCTGAAAAGAATCGTTCCAGGCAGTTGGCAATTGAAGGTTTAATGGAGCCTGCAGAAGATATGCAAGATCTTTATGAACATCCAGTGTTCAGGTAAAAAAAACTTACCTGTCGTAATTTGCTTAGCTGTGTAATTCATTGTAATTGTGTGCATGAATTGTTTATATTTAGGGTAAACCGAGTTCTTAATCGTTTGGCTTTGTTTGACACAAACATATCCGGAGGAAACCCACAGAAAATGCCACCAATTGTACAAGTTGACTTGTTTACTCCTGAGGACGATTCTGGGAAAATTTTCAAAACATACCCACAACACCAAGTTTTCCATAGACGTATAATTAGTAGCAACTTTATAATGAAAACTTGTTTATTTGAAGATTCTGATATTCTTGAGGCTTAAAATCTTTCTTTTTTTGTGCACAGAGGTTCTTCCGTATGCGGAGACTGTGTACAGTCGTCGCTCGACTGTGTCTCGTCAAAGTGCATCGCATGGAGCTTTAAGTGCTCGCCAAAGCGTCAGCCCTGGATCCGTTCGCACAGTCCATTTACAGCGAGGAGCAGGCTCAATGTCGCCATCAAAATACAGATTGGGTCGTAAACGTGGAATTAGACCTGGGAAAGCTGCAAAAAGTACAAAATCATTGTACAGAGCATCTAAAAAGCAAAGTTCTGCTTCTGTAAAACCTTCAGGAATGGACGTAACTGACCAGTCGAAGACGTCAGTGCAAACAACAGAAGCCAGCTACAAAGAAGCCAGTTACAAAGAAGCTAGCTACAAAGAAGCCAGTACAACATCCACAGATAAATCAAAGCAGATGAAGGGAATCGTATCATCGAAATCAAACCAGTCGAAGGGAATGGCATCATCAAAATCAAAACAATCCGAGAAGGGAAGTGGGAATGAGGATGATGGCGCTGATAATGAAGACATGGAAAGTGATGCAGGTACGAAACTAGGAAAAGATTCTCAACCTGACATGGATGACAACAGCGAATCTTTACAGGATTTCATGCTTGTGTATGGTGTTCCATCTGACCAAAATTTGGTAGAAGATTGGCAGGCCTTCAAATCCCATCTCGTCGAAAGGGTTTATGAAGAAAATGGGGTAAGTGGGGTTAATTCATAATTAGTTAATTAGTTAATATTTGTATGTAATGTTTTAATATTGGTGTGTAATCATGACCTATAGGGTAGCTCTCAAGAGCTTTATGAATTGGCGGGCCATGTGATCGGAACATACGATAGACAACTGGACCTTGTGGACGAATTTGTAGAGGCTCGGGAATCTGCCGTTCGAGAAGAACGCAAAAAGTTGGGTTTACCTTCGGACCCTAAACTGGTTGCTAAGATTTTGTTGGAAGCTAGGGACAAGAATGCTGAAGATGATGACGACGAGGACGGTGATGATAAGGTTGAAGACGATGGAGCAGAAGGGGATGAAGAAGATGATGATGCTGATAAGCACTATAAATCATGGTCAAAAAAGAAATCAACAGACTCGACGGCGCTAGATGCAGAATCCAAGTCGAAGGGTAACTTAAGTGGTTCCAAATCAAAGACGACAATAGGTGAGGAATCCAAGTCGAAGGCAGTAAGCAGTATCAAATCCAAATCAAATTTGTCCAGGTCCAAGTCAAGAACGGTCGTTGACGGAGAAGGAGAGGATGATGAAGAGGAGGAGGAAGAAGAAGAAGAGGAGGAGGAGGAGGGTGGCGAAGAGGAAGGTGGTCAAGAAGAAGGTCTTGGGGAAATAAGTCGTACTATGAGTAAAACACAGGCGAGCTTGGCAGGACAAGATGAAGAAGAAGCTGAAGAAAATGAAGCTGGTGATGAGGAAGAAGCGAATGATGAAGAAGAAAATGAAAATGAGTAGACATACAATCCTTCGGGGGTTTTTCCATTCCTTTCCTAAAAAGCTATCATAAGTTTAAGCAGCACACTAGATTAGGCTAGCTGAACCAAAGTTTCCAATTACAGAAATTGTACAATAAAAGCAAGAGTTTTTTCTCTAATTCTGCCACAACATAACATGTAAGGAAGTAAACTGAAGTGGATGTATATATGTGAAATGTACTTCGTTTCAATTTATTTGATTCCCTCTTAATAGCCGTGCACATTACTTTTCCTTTTCATTTCC
Source organism: Entomobrya multifasciata (assembly GCA_034693345.1). Classification (NCBI taxonomy): domain Eukaryota; kingdom Metazoa; phylum Arthropoda; class Collembola; order Entomobryomorpha; family Entomobryidae; genus Entomobrya; species Entomobrya multifasciata. The sequence goes on from JAQFXM010002125.1 coordinate 25,951, forward strand.
CTTGCATGAATGGTTTCCAAAGACCAGACTATACCAGCGCAGACGAGCAAATTACTTTACATTTATTCAAGGTTTCCTTTTCACAAAGAAATTTCATTTTCTTTTCCGAGTTCCGAGCCACACGCCAGACACATAATCGACCACGTGTGGTATATTCTAGAATGTAGCTCCGCACTTATCCCATTATTACGTCCGAAAAATGTTATCTTCGTCCAATTTTCTTGTCTGTCTGCTTTCCCTATTTTTTACTTTTGAGGTTTGCAAATGCAAAATAGTACAGAGTACATCTAACTTTGCACATTTACAATGTTCATATATATCTATTTAGATTTTTTCATCTTAATCTTTGCCAGAAATCATGAAGAAAAATGGGAATCTACACAAAATCTCCAGAAAGAAAATCTCAAATTTACGGCATTGTATGCCTGGGTTTGGGGTCCAGTGGTCGAATTATATCTTTTGTTGGATGTTGGAACGACTTTTCTCTTATATTTTATTCATATTGCAGAAAATGTGGTAGAAACTTCGTATATCATCGTCTAGTCGACCTGCCTACATCCCCCTCTACTCTCTACCTGAATATTATGTGTGTATGTATATATTTACGTTACAGGGCATAAGCTACAAAAACACAAAGCTACATAGTATAAAAAAGCTACATTTACAACAATCTACATGGACAATATGC
>JAQFXM010002126.1:0-26633 GCA_034693345.1 Entomobrya multifasciata
AATATAATACAATGAAGTAAACACGTCAACAAGTCAGTCAATATGAATGCATGCATTTTTTTCGCACTTGTTGCTATACATTTTTTTTGAGTTGCTCTTTTGGAAATTACTTTTTCTAAAAAATATATTATTTAAATTATATATTATTTATGCAGCCACATGTCTTGGGTGTCTTCTCTTTTTCAAAAATCAACACACGTATTTTTATTTGCACATTTTCTATTGTATTTTTTTTCTGTAAATTAAAAAATGATAAGATAACCGAATTTGCTATGCAAGTAAAAAGTATCGCCTTATTTTCCATTTTCTGGCTTGTGCCCCCATTCAGCATGGTCATGTATGTAATAATGTGGTAAATAAATATAATAAAATGTTAATCGTTTTTTTCTTTACAAATGGTGATCAGAGATCACTCCACGGGAAATTAGAGGAATTTCATGGTGGTTTATTGCACACAACACCCATCATTCCATGCCTGCTTTATAACCGTTTTGTCAAAAATGCCATGATGCAATTCAATGTGAGATATTTTTTAAAGTGTGTCTGTTGTTGTGACTTTCAAAAAATGCTTTGTTATTAATTTGATGCGAAACTCGTGTTACCCAGAAGGAATCAATTTGTCTTGGTTTCACAACTTGGAGAAGTGACTGGCGAGACTAAAGATTTAACGAAGAAAAAAAATGATTAAATATATTTTCCATCCTTTTGTCCATCTCTGGTCCCCGGTCTATTCTAAAGTCAAGTGATTGTAATAAACATAAAAATTAATTTCTATTTTAAATTTTTGCTATTGGATTGGAAAAAATTGCCATATTTTTCATCTAGCCCCTTAAGCTCATTTTTCCTTTTTCAGAACATCCTAATCATCATCATCATCATGTCACGCCACGCCACGCCATAAAAATACAAAGAGGATGAATGCCGAATGTGACATTCTTTTGGACAATGACAAAAAGATGATTGATACCAAGATAGATCGTTATTGTAAATGTGCGTAAAGTTCTTCTTTTTTTTCTTGAGTGAAGGGCGAAACTCGGAACATATATTTTTTTTCTAAACTAAATCATCTTCTTCCTTCCTTGGACTACTCTTATCTAGCTAATGTCAAAACTTGAGAGGGGAAACCCAGTGCACATTTAATTATCCTTATTTTCACACACACGGTTCACGGTACAATAGCTTACTAGAGATTAGCGTAACAAAATATTTTGACTGTTCGTCAAATGATTTTTGGAAGGAAATGATTGAACATTATATTATCATCATGGTCCAGTATTGTTTAAGATCTTTAAAACATCGCAGCAAAAAAATCATCATGACAATAATGCACAAACAAATTATATAAGTAACTATACATGTATATATTATTCACATAAGCTAGATTACATTAACTTTAAGCAATAAGGACATCAACATTGCTTATTTTTTTCCTTTTAAATAGGCGTTGTCCTGTATAAAAATCTTCAACAAGAAAAATCAGATAGGTTAAGACATACACCCCTTCTTCTTCTTCTTTTCTGTTGAAGAGAAAGAAAGAAGAAAAAACGCCCTATCACCTTTCCAATAATGAAGTCACCCTTGTTTTTTTAGAGAAAAATCTTTTACAGAGCAGCAAGATAAGCAGGTAGACAACAGCAACAGACTGGCACAAGTCCATAAAAAATTATGCTCTAAAGCTCACGTAATAATAATACAACACACATGCATATTATACATGTGGCATCTTCTTCACCGACCGACGACCGGACACACATGGTTGAATAGATATAAATACATACATTTAACCCATTCCTAATTTAAGTTGCCGTATGGTCACTCAAATCAACTAATTTGTACTTTGACAACATTTCACACGTATTTAGTGTGTCTCATTGGGTTCCTCACCACGGAAATCGTAGAGTCATATTAATCCCTTTTCTGATTTAAATCGATTTGGGGCTAGAAATGTATAAAAAATTCACAATAGATTTTTTTTACGTCATCATCATCGTTGTCTTTTTATTGTACATTTCCTTTAAGTTTAAACGTGTATTTTTTGTGTGAAATCAGGTATATATAGAATATAGAAAGTATGCAATGTGTGGAGTTCTTAGTAAAGATCCACCGAAAAGTTCAGTTTTTTTTACAAAACAGACAGAGTAACAATTTGAAAACTTTTCTTAAAATGAAAAGGGCAAATGATGTGATCTGTAATGCTTAATGTATTCTCATATAGCATACATAAAAGAGTGTATCTTATTTGAAGTCATCTTTCCATGAATCCAACATGTTTTGCATTTTTTAAAGTCATTTGAACTGAAATAAGGTGCAGAAATGTGGTATTTCTATGGAATTTTTTATCGGGTTAGCTATTATCTTTGGAGTGTCATATTGCTTATTTTGTTGGTGTCATTAAAAAATTGTAAATATTTTCAAATGTATTGGAATTTCGTGTACCGATTTCATTAAAATTTATCAGCAAACGATTTTATTCCTTTAGAAAATGACGTACAAGCAATAAAGAAAAGTTGTGTTCCCTTTTGTTTTTTTATTATCGTGAAAATAAAGTTAGTATGTTATGAAAAAGGGAGAGTTTTCAAATGAGCATCATATCTTATCTTTGTTTTTGTTATGACTTACTATTATTGTGAATATTTTAATGGCTTTTTTGTACATAAGCTTAATGACACACATAAATGGCATATACGTACGAATTTCCAATTTGATTTTCTTTTTCCTGCTTTTTTGCCATTGCGAAGATGCCTTTTGCTTTTTCCTCTTCGAGTTGCCCATATTTCACAGAGCCAAATTGCATCTTTACAGTTTTTATGAAAGAATGCCATCACCCCAACCACTAAAGCATCGCATCATAAATAAATTTATTTTCCATGCGGTAAATGTGTTGAAAGGGTTATCTTCTTGGTTCACATATATGCATACATATTATGTGATTCGTTATCATCTTCATAATGATCCTTTTTAACTTTTAGTTCTTGTAAACGTCAAGTGTTTAACCAGCCAGTTCGCACTTGATTGGGTTTCCTCTGAACCGCGGAGAGACGAGAAGCTCAATAAAAATATGAATGGTGGATTACAAGATAGATGGATGTATTTGGAAGTATATACGCCACCACCAAGCCAACTTGATCATCATCGGCATCTTCATCGTCATCATGAATGGATCTTTTAAAAAATTCATGTGTGGGTGCTAAAAGTGTAAATAGGGATTTTTTTCTTAGACATCCGTACCATTATTAAGTACTGTTACTATTAGAGAGATGATGGTAGTGAATGTGAATGGATCAATAAAGAAATATAATGCTTTCTCATAAAAATGAGCGTACTCACTTACTTTGAAAGGGTAGACATTATGGAGAACGCTTTAAAACGTGTGTAAATGGCAACCAAGTGTGAAGAAAAAGGGAAATTGGTGGTTTTGATGCGTGGCTACTGCCGTACACCGCTCCTGTTGAACATCTCTTGTAAATATCCAGTCTTCATTGGTCATCGAATAAAAAGGTTTCATATGAAAATGATTTTTTTTTGTGAATAAAGTGCATAGATGAAAAAAAAAATCATGAAATAGGACCTTGAGTAACATTTTTTTTATGTTATGATTTTTCTTTTAATTTTGATTTTTTTGAGATACTTTTATAATATATTATCTTATAATAATTAACTTTAATTGTGACACAGGCTTTCACATTTTTTTTTGTCATTTGACAAAAAAACAAATAGTATATTTATTGTATTAAATTACTTAAAGTCTATACACTTATTTTTAAGTTTTTTTTCACATGACATTTAATTGTAGTAATCGTTTTTTAGCAAACATTTTCTGTTTTTTTTTGTCCAGTGAGTCATCATTTTCACTGGTTGGCTTTTTTCATGCTTGGTTTCTTGTGACACTTACGCAGTTTACCTTAAGATTTGGCAAGTTGTAGTAAAAAATGTTCGCGTACAAATTAAACTGTTTTATTAATTATATTTTTTACATATAAAAAATCTAGCGTAATATTTTTCACTGCAAATTACAATTTTATTTTAATTTGTTTGTTTGGTTGTTGTATAATACGCAAAGATTCTCTCCCAAAAAATAGCATTTCACAGTAACACATATATATAAACTATACATATAACATTTTTTAATATATAGCAATAGTAGCGAAAAAATAATAATCTGTAATCTGCACCGTGTGTCGTCAATTTTTTTTATTTACTCGTAGCACTTTTTTGTAATAGCGTAACATAATATTATGCAAAAAGGTAATATGTAATAACAACAATAATGGTACAATTTTTTACGCTACAAAATATTAATAATATTATGAAATATAATATATCTATTTACATCCAGCACTATCAACAAATAAATATGTACATATGAAGTTTATCCGAGACGATAACGAATGTCGACGCTTGTTGGTGTGTATTGTGTTTGATCAAAGATTCTTTACAATGACATATTATATATATAATTACTAAAAAAATTAAATTTACAACAAATGTATATACAATGCATATTAATTTAATTGTGACGTTGTGTGTGAGTTTAAAAAAAGGATTGTTACCGGGAAATAATAGTAATTAAAAAAATTAATCAGTCAGTGGGAACAATCATAATATTGTATCTTAAAGCATCGTTGAAAATGTAAAGCTTAATGAGTTGAAAGAAAAATTAAAATTAAAATTAGTAGATAATTTGTTTCAATATACTTATAAATAATTAAACCTGTGTGAACGACTCTGAATAAAAAGCACACTAATTTCCAAAGCTAATTTTTTTTTCTAACCTTCCTTTAAAAAAATATTGCTAAGAACTAATCCATATTTAATATTAATTGATTATGAGACAATTAAGTACAAATCTGAGTACGTATATGGCAATCGTGAATAACAAGTAGTATGTAAAATTATTAATTATAACTTAAATATGTTGTATGCACGCTTCTTTTTTTTGTATGCACCACAGATTTCAAAAAAATATTTTATATGTAATTTATATGCATATAAAAATTAGTAATACCGAACAAGTTATAATATAATATGCACCAAATGGAGAAATCCACACTTTAAAAAATAAAATGTCAGACACGATACGCGACGCGACGTGGACGTCGTCATGCATGGACCATAAACCTGCATGATAATCTCTAAAGATATACATATAACGTATTTAACGTATTTTTTATAGGTATGTATATAATATTATGCATGTTTCGTTTTCGTTTCATGTCATCTACAAGGCTTTTTAGCTAATTAATAGACGAGAATTGAAATAAATGGAACAAGCTTAAATTTACAATGTGTCATCATGTTCCATATAATAATAATAAATGATGCTGCTACGTAGCATATAGTGCTGTTGTGATGTAATGTAATAAAGTTTTTGTATAGTGCGTGTGTGTTCTGTTTTAACTGTAGAACAAGTGCAACTGGACTGATGGCTGGTGGTGGTAATGGTCAGTGATACTTTCTGGTGATAATTTTATTTTGTCTAAATGACTACACTCTTTTTTTTATAGATAAGTGCGTAAAATGGTGGTGGTGTGTGGCCAAGGTTATAACTTTCGTTTGGTTTTAATGTAGTTGTGGATATGCAGGCCGGTTGGTTTGGATATATGTTATGTAAGTGTGCACACATGTATATAGCCCCAGTTTAAGATTACTTTTTTTTATATCAAAAGTTGCTCAAAATACAAAGTAGTTCCTTTCACGCTTATAGCACGCTTAAGAAGTATATCTGTAAAATGCAAGTCTAGCTTACTGGCATATGTTTCCATGAAAACTAAGAGTAAGTATTTTTGGTAGAAATAAGTTTCAAGTCATTTCTCTCCTGTTTGTAACTTGTTTCCTTGGTAGTTAGTTTAAAAAAGATGTGCTAGCAAAATATTTTTAATTAGACAGCCAATGAATGTCAAAGGAATAAAATAGATGATGTGAGAGAAACTATTAAGTTTCATGATATTTTGAACATATATATGTTTCATTGCATATATATATATAGATTTTTATTAGTCATATAATTTATATTTTGTTACGATAAAGATATTAACATTTTTTTAGTAAACACAGTCAATAGATAAATAGTAAATGTACACATATTTAGATCACTAAAATACACTGAAATATATAATTTAAAGAGAGAATTTGAAAGAAACCCCTTTTAGCTTTCGCACCTGCACGCCATTTCAACCAAAAACAACAAAAAAAAACTATGTAATGTATAAAAGTGTGAGATTCTTGTTTAGTTTAATTAAAAAATTAAGCGTTTTTTGTATAAAAAAATTAATTATTTGTGCATTTTTTGTGATTTTTTTTCTGATGGCTTAAAACAGTAAAAAGAAAAGCGTATCAATTGTCAATTGATTTATAAATTAGATGTTTAATGTATATTTTGAACACCCAAAGTAAACAATGTATTTTTTTTAAATACAGACACACAATATATAAGTATATATACCATGTGGAAGATCAACCAAAAAAAAGTTATTTGTGTGAGTAAAAGTCAATTTCAAGTGCGTGCGTCTCGGGGTCGGTCAATAATAGCTTTAAAATATACTTGTTTTTAAAGCTTTCACATTTTAAAACTACTTTTTTAAATTAGTCACCATCATCATATTTTTTTTGTTAAAAACCAAATCTACCTGTAACTTTCCCTTTTCACTGCCAACATACCATATTTCTTTTAATACCATCAGTCAAAATCAGTTACATATGTTCCAATAGTTTTTATCAAAAATGGACAGTAACATCTTCTTCGCAATTTTTAGAATCTCTTTCCACAAAAAAAATTGCTACAAAAAAAAATTAGTCAAAAGTTTCATTTAAAAAATAAATACTCCTGTTTATGTCCCTGTATTTTTTTGCACTATTTTATAATCATGTGTACATTTTTATACACTGCACCAAATGAAAAAACAGACTGATGTAAGCTATCTAAAAAAAATTGGTATCGCTATCTATCTATATAAACCTTAAATCTCAACCTGTTCATTTCGGATTTGTGCATTAATAAACTGCAAATTTTAGGTACAATTTTTACGCATCGTTGTTTACAGTTTTTTTTGTGGTCTTTGATTTTTATCAAATTGTTCACATGCTAAAAAAAACCGTAGTGTCAAATGTCAGAAAATATTACGACAAAAACAGAAAAACCACAGAGGGAAAAAGAAGGTATCTTGTTTGTTTCTAAAATTTCTTGATCCCAGTCACTCCGAAATTGTAAAACTCAGAAATATTTACTTGTTTAAAGCTTGTCAGGGGTAATTTGAACAGTCAATTTTGTAACAATATTAAAAAGTACACGTACACTTATTTAAGTAGCCGGCATATTTTTTTGTGACGGGTATTTAAAACTAGTATATATATTAGTTGTAGATGATGATGATGACGACGATATACAAAAAGGTACATCGAGTGCGAGTCCTTTCATCAAATTTAGAAAAAAAATCAACATGTAAAATGCTTATATAGCTTATGTGTATAGTGTATATATGATTGATATATTTTTTGTGATACATATAAATTTTTTTGAAGAAAAGCTCATTTTTTAGAGTAAAACACTTTTTCCAAATATAAAAAGAAGCATTTTTACTTTCAAAAGAGTTCATGATTTATAATAAGAAGGTATAGAGAATGCATATTACTTTTTGATATATATATTTTTATGTAGAGGAACATGTAGCTATATTCATTTTACATGTATAACAATTATCTAACTTGTGTAACAATAAAAAACAGTTTTTTCTTCCCTAATAGTCTTGCTTTGAAACAGCAAACAAACATTTTACGTAAGAAGTGTATCGTAATGACATTAAGTTGAATAATGACAATAAAAAAATGATGCGATAAAAGCAAATGTCCTTTTTTTCCCAGATGATACCTTTTCCCACTTTTCACTATTGAAAGAGAGTATAGAATTGGCATTGAATGCAGAAAAAAAAGGAGAAAACTGAAAGAGTGTATAGTTATGTAGCTCTATATATGAATCCAAAGTTTCTGCGTAGCATATACATATATTTATATGAATTCATATTGACAATAAGAAGGAAGTCCATTTAGATTTTTTTCCCTATTCTTCTTTTTTAGCAATCTATACAATTATGGTGCAGAACAAGCAGAAATATTATTACTTATGCTTGTTCGAGTTTGTTTTTGTGTCCTAAGTTTCTAACTATTATATTAATTTTTTTCTAGTAATACAGTCAGATGTATATACCAAATACCACACTATACATTTCCTAAATTTTTTATCAGGTAATTGTAGTAATAATGAACAATTTTTCTGATCACCAGCAGCAATTAATAAATATCTCTTCATTTTTTTTGGCCTGGCTGTTGTAAAACATTGTTACTCCGAGAAATATAGCAATTTTTAAAAAAAAACTTGATTGATATATTTTAACAATGATTAAAACTGTTATTTTTTAAGTAGTTCAATCCTACATTTTTCTGATTATTATTAAAATGTATGAATATAATAAATTATCATCAAGTTACCACGATTTCTTTTTTTATAAATATTTAAAATGTTTTGATCCATTCACCTATTTCTTCTTTTTTTACTACTGGTCACTAAAGATAAATATCCATATTATAGTTATTTTTTCACTACAAAGTTTAGTATGTGGAAAAGAAATGTGATGAACTGTTTGAAAATTTGTTAAAAAGTTTTTTTTTCTTTGCGTCCACTTGAAAAGATTTCTTTCAATGTTAAGTTTGTAATATTTTTGTGCGGTTTGCATTATCATAATGATTTGCATTTTCCAGAGTTACCTAATATATTAATCTTAAAATTCCTAGCAAGTTTTTTTTGTGCCTGCTTTTTTTTTCCTTCCTAGTAAAACTTTTTGATTAATAATAGTAATATCATTTTTCACTGTAAGTTTATATAGTCTTATTTATAGTAGTAATTTATAATTTATATATATATACTTATATGAATAGTTATGCTATATATTTATTAGACATATTGATTGAAAAAATTCAAAATAGATATTTTTTGACAGACTTACGATAAAAAGAAATTGTCACTCACGACGACGACGACGACGATGAAGATGATGAACGAATGTAAATACATTTGTTTTTTTAAACGATGATGAAGACACGATGACTTGACGACGAAGAAAGGTAGATTTTTTTAAACGACAGCGCTAGTTGTACACACACACGACAGAGAAATAGAGACGATGACGAGACGAGGATGATGATGATGAAAGATGAAGACGATGACGATGAAGACTCTAATAATAATGGTTATACGGACATCCATATGGAGAGTAGCGGACTTCTTTAAATTGTACCGATTAAATAATGAAAGGAGACTTTTAAAAATTTTGTGCTATTATTTAGCATAATATATATGTATAAACACCAATAATAATTACTAGAAATATGTATATCCTTTGTTTGATTGAAATTCAATGAACAACTGTAAAAATTGACTGAAATATAGTTTGTAGCCTTGTAAAAGTTGAAATATAGTTGCTTTTTTACCAAATTTTTCTTGAATGATATATTATTATGCAATTTACGACAACATTGATTTTTTTCTTTTCTCTTTCTAAAAATATCTACGTAAGTACTTTAAAGATAATGTCAAAATTTTAAACTAATTTTTTTGATGGAGTAATGATCTTTCTTGATAATATATTATATACTACGTGTATGTTTATGTGTATGATAAGCTGATTCTTTTTTGTTTCTCTCTGGTATTTTATCTTTTCATTTTTGAACAATGAAAAGTTTTCAAAATATATATGTATTTTAAAAAATTGACCCTGTACATCTTTTTTTAATGAGTGATGATAATTATGTGAAGATATTTTCTTGTTTTTTTTTCTAGTGCTAATTTGGTATTTTTTGCAGTTTTTCTTCTTCTTCAGTGTTATGTATGCATGTATGTACGTTAAGGAAACATTATATATTTTTTTAAAGTATGATCACCACCAAAAACGACTAATATTTTTTTAGGAGCACCGTAATAATTTTTTTCTGCTAGCAATCTTTTTTTGGTTCATCAATTTTTTAACATTAGTGGAAATGAATCACAGACCCGTTGTAACAATGGGAAGGTCCTCAGACGTAATGGTGTGTGGTAGAGATGACTGAGCGAGACGTTGCTGGTGTTGCTGTTGTTGCTGTTGTTGCTGCTGCTGTTGTTGTTGGGACGTGGAGCCACCCAAGTGATGAAGCTGGTGTTGTTGAGAAGGTGTACTTGGGTGCTGAGGACTTGTTAGCATGTGAACAGGTGTGACATTACTGCTGCTACTTGAAGACGCCGCTGCAGCTGCAGCACTGGAACTACTGGTAATAGTACTACTGGGACCTCCACTGGATGCATTAGAAGAAGAGGCTGAGGTTGCCGTTGAACTTTTCTCTCTTCTTGTTCTCAACTTTGTATGAACCTTGGCATGTCTCTTTTTCTCATCAGAGCGAGCAAATTTTCGACCACATGTATCACAAGAGAATGGCTTTTCTCCGGTATGCGTACGAACATGAGTGGTGAGATGATCAGATCTGGAGAAACTTCTCATGCAAATTCGGCATTGAAATGGTTTTTGGCCGGTGTGAATGCGAATGTGTCTGGTGAGTTCATCAGAGCGACTGAAACGTCGGTCACAACCTTCAACGGGACATGCATAGGGTCTTTCATGAACTGGCGTTTTACTTGGGCGGTTCGGGTAACGACGAGGTTTTACTGGAACGAGACGAAGGGGACCAGCCTGCTGAGAGAATTCAGGCAGGACCTTTATCCAGACAAAGAGAAAAAAATGCGGAATATATAGTAATGTACGCCAACAGAAAGTCACCTTGTTTCAATGTGCCATTTTTTATGAAAAGCATGAACATGTACGTATGAAAGAAAAGAGAAAAAAAGTATCTACCTGAGATAAGATTTCATGCCCTTTGGATGTACTTGGATTGTACTCTGCAAGCCCAACGGAAGCTGGTCCACCGGCATCCTGGGTACTTGACGTTTCCACAGATGGAGGGCCACCGGTACAGAAATCTGTGAAAGGTTCTTGTTTTGGTATGACTGGGAGTTGATCCTGAGAGGTCTGTTCAAACTCGGGGGTGGCCCATGGATGGTACTTGTTTTGTTGAGACGGTTGTTGTTGAGGTGCTTGTTGGGGTGGAGGTTGTTGTTGGGGTTGTTGTTGTTGTTGTGGAGGTGCAGGTTGCCTTAGAGGATCTTCCGTAAGAATATAAGGATCAAATGAAAATTCAGAGTGGGAGCTGAACTGTGAAGCACCTGCGGACTGAGGATCACTGGAAAAAGAAAGTTGTTGTGGTTGAGAGGTCGGCGTTAGTATGCCGAATAAGGGGCCATAGAAAGAGCGGTCAGGCGAGGGCAGGATCCAATTAATCCCAGCTGTCGGTGAACCAGCCGACTGAGGTAACGGTGTGTTCAAGGAGGACTGCTGAGTGACAGTGGGCATTGTCACGCGAAGACGTTGCTGGGGATGCTGCTGGTGTTGGGGCTGGTGTTGGTGGTGAGGATGTTGAGGCGCTTGTTGCTGTTGCTGCTGTTGTTGTTGAGCCTCATCCATGGGTTGATGATGGGAAGGGTGTGAGGGGAACATTTTCGGGCTACTTGGGGGAGATGACCCGGGACTACTATTTTGGGAGGAAAGCGTCAAGTCTGAATCCAAAGATCCTGTATAAATGGAAATCATTCAAGAAAAAAATTGTGTCATAGGTTCCCATTCAAAAGAGCATTCTCATAAGTCATTCATATATATTATTCGGTTGATGATGTTATGCACTTAGATAAAAAAGTGGTTGAGTGGCACTAGCAGTGGCAGTTGAATCTAGCTAGATCATCATCTCTCTTGGCAGTTAAATTATAAATACATATGTACACACACTTGGTTTACATGAATAAAAAAAGGATGAGCAATGCTTTTTTTGTGTGCATGTAATGTGTACATTAACCAGCAAGAGGTTTTTTTGTGTTTAAGTCATTATCATGCAATATGATTATTAGCCTATTAGCATATGATTGAATCATCAGGTTGTTTAGCGTGGCTCCAGCAGTGAAGCTTCAAGAAGAAGATGAGCACTGAGCAGCAGCAAAAAAAATCTCGCCATCTAACAAAAAGACAAATCGCCACAAAATATGATGACCAGGACCAGAACCAGCATCAGGTTCAACTTGTTCATGATAAAGTAAATTGTGCGCATTGTGATCCTGTATTGTATTTCATGTGACTTGTGGCTTGTTAGTATCTGCCACGAGGTTCATTGTGATTATGAAGATGAAAAAAATATATGACAAGATTACTTCTACGATATGATGTGATCAGTGATACTCATCTCATATCATTACCACATTCATACAAATACAATCTATTCAGCCTTGATACAAAAGAACGTTGAAAACTATACAAAGTAATAATACTTGTGGTGATTTAACCAGACACCGTAAAAGAACAAAACTGTTCTTTTAGCTGCTCACAGTTGACCTGTTATGTTTAGGGAAATCTTTGTCGTCATCATCAACATTGACTGGACAACAAGTAGACATAAGCTCAAGAGCAATATAATATGTATAGCTTTTGTTATTACTATTATTATTTTTGAAAGCAAAAAAAAATGACTAATACATCATCTCATCCTTGATTGATTTCCTTTCAACGCAAATGTGTTGGCAATACCTTTATACATACATAATATTCTGGCCTCACACTTTTGGCTTGACAAGCTGACCAGAGACAGAGACGACCAAGTAGTTGAAGAAATAAAAAAGCGTCAAGTGATTTTTCAATGGATTATTTTTAGGTGTGTGAAGTAAAGTAAAGTAAAAAGGGCTACTGGTTATGTAATCAAAGCAAATATTATTTTTAACAGAATTTATAATTTTCTCTGCACGTCTAGCATACATGCTGGAAATACACATACATTGTTAACTATGTGTACAGAGAGGAGATTGAGATGACGAAGTTACTATTTATATTTCTTTTTTTAAATGATATATCAAGTATATTATGCAAGCTTCTATAGTGACTTCCATATATACTACTTATTTTCATCGTCATGTAATGTTTTGGTTTCCATATGGCCACATTACTCACTCACTCTTTTTCCCATTTTACCTAAGCAACCACCACTTTTTCCATCTCTTCATCGTTACAACTTTTCTCGAGTTGGAATGTGAAATTTTCGGCAATGAACAAGACACGATGAAAGAACGAACGTTATACATTTGCTATACATTCTACTACTGCTCGTCTTTTTTTTAATCTTTTTTTGGGAACCAACATTGAGTTAACTATGTATTTTAGCATGACATGCTCTCTCTCTCGTTTCTCTCCAACCGTTTCCGAACGTCTCGTGTGTGTTTGTAGGAAAAAATATAAATGTGCGGAGTGGAGTGGACGAACGGTGGTGGTGTACAAAGCAGCGAGAAAGAGAGTGCGAGAGAGCAAAATTTAGTTTATGTACGTCTCTCTATTTTTCTACGTTTTTTTTATACGTCAGCCAGCATGTTACAGAGAAAAAGGGATTTTGAAATCTCACACTATAAAATCAGTATGCCTACAAGGTGTTTTTCCTATATTTCTATACTATCTTTATATTCAATTGAAACAGTTTTCATAACATAACGTAACTTTGTTTTCTCTCTCTCTGAAAAACAATTTACAAAAGGAAGGAAATTGTATACGTTACTTGCTATATATCTAATTGTGAGACTGGGACTTGCATTGTTTATTACATTAATGAAAGGGAAGACATAGAAAATGATCTAATTGCATTTTTGACTTGATATGGATGTGTAGATGTGAATATGAATGTAATTAAAAACGGGGAAAGCGAAAAATATTACATTTTCAAACAAATTAGATTATCAGAGAGAGAGAGAGAGAGAGAGTAAATTGCTGTTTGGGTGTTTACACTAATTTATTCCTATTAAAGAATATAATATTTCATGCCCTTTTGTTTACACCAATTATCACGCTAAAATGTGAGAAAATGCATTGAATATGGTTATTGTGATGCAGTCAAGTGTATAGAGAGAGATGCTAGATAAAGAGGCGAGATGGAAACACTATGTTTTTTTTTATCGTGTGCCATGCCATGCCATGCCATTCCAAAATGTTTTACGTTCACTTTGCTAAAAGAGCATAGTAGTCTAATAGTTGGTATGTTTACATGCTTTGCTTTGCCTTTTAGATTGTTAGATGATGTGACGGAGAACCTTGTTGCTCGTTTCTCGCTATCTAGCAATTTTGATAATATGTGAGCATGCAATCGCCCACGCTTTTCTCGAGTAAAACATGAGGCATGCCTGAAAATAGAAAAAGCATGTATGTATTTCTGCATCAAGTTCGCCGTATGTATGTATGGAGCGTATATATGAATGCTTTGATATGATGGTGATGAGATGACGTCAAAAAATGCACAGAAGTAAACGTCTGTCTTTTTTTTTTGCAGTGAACATTCAACTTGATCCCGGAAAATGTGTAAACACACAAGGTATGGATTTTTTTACCGGCGAATGCAGAAAATGAGCATTTGTCAAATGAAATGATAACGAAATGAAACCAAAACCACTTTTTGTCATTTATGTGTATATGCAGGTTGTGTGTGTATGCATAGTGCACATCTGTTGACATTGCACGCACTTTCACTTGTAATATGACATGATAATGTGTTGAAAATATGTTTTCTATGAAAGATAAAGTATGTATGGAAATATTAAGGCTTACCAATTGGTGGAGGATCCAAAAGGGGCACAGTAGTGCCAAAAAAGCTGGCACCTTCTGCAGCCGTCACTGGAGTATTCAAACTGTCGTCGATTTTGTCAAACTGGTCAGTGGAGTGGTGAGGAGAACCTTTTTCTTGAGGATTCTGGATACCACCGGCTTTTTCAAAGGAGGTTGATGATAGTGTTGTCAGTGATGATGACACGGAAGTGGGTAGTTTTGGAGGACAGAAGATATCCCTTCTGCTGGACAAAGTTGGTGAGGATGGCGGAGAAGTGGCGGTCGGCGGTGAAAAACACAGAAGACTTAATGAAACACAGGGTAACACCCGGGACTTTTTCCTCTCTGGGACCTCCGGGTTAGTTCCCGGGCTGGGAAAGTGACACAATGTCAACACGGGGTCTTCGATCATTCTCATATTGGACAACTTCTCTTCCTCTGTTCTTGAAGACGACTCCGACTCTGCTGAAGACAGAGAAATTGTAACGTCAACCGGACTCACCGGTGAACTTTTTGATGGCAATGGCTTATCCACAGTTTAAACTTATCTAGTAGCCTCAGCCGATACACCCTACATCTATTTTTTATATTTTTTAATTGTCTGAGATTTTTTTATAGCGCAAAAATAATATTGTTATTTTGTAAACGTATTTCTTTCTCTCTCTCTCTCCTTCTTTTTCTGACAGGTAATCACATACCAATTAAACTCTTCAGAATGTTTTTGGAGCACATTAAAATATTCAACATTTAATTAATAAACGAGACAACAACAATTACAGTTTAAACAAAGATTTTACGTGTTTGTCCATTATATTGTATGTTTGCGTAGGTGTCAAACATTCGAATCAGAAACGACGGCGACCGCGTTGCGTTGATCAATCAAATATAATCACCAATCCTTCCACACACGTGTTGATTGTATAGTATGCAGAGTAAACTTGTTCCACTTTTTTTCTGAATGTGAACAGTTTCAAATTTCCCCTTTCCCAAATACTTTTCCCTTTTTAACTTTGATAACAAGTAGTACTATTTTTTTCGGTAGTGGTGAGAGAATTCGCACGTGGCGATGATCTTGAGAAGATAAAATGTATGACTTGTATTTTTACTTGTTGGAAAAGATTGTTTTTTTTTTACTTTTAATTTGTTTTGTACTAGTTTTATTTTGGCTTGTATTTAAAATGTATTCAGCTGCTTTTCAAATGATTGTTGAACAAAATGGATTGTTTGAAGAAAAAGATTTAAATTCTATATATATATTTTTTTGCTAACAAGTTGTAGGTGCGGTAGTGATGATGATACCATGTAAAATGTAAGAAAATCACACACACAACTCAACTCTCTCTGTCGACTCCTCACACAACCAGTTGTTGTGATGTTGATGGTGTCGTATCCAGAAAGTGAATGAGTGGCAAAGCGGCAACTCACTTGCAATATATATATGTTAAGTATATCTGGTGGAGGAGAGTGTTTGGTGTTCTGCTCAGTTTTTGGATCTCAAAAAGCTTTTTTGGTGCTATGAGCAGAGAGCTACACACGAGGTACAAGTTTCACGTATAAAAAGGATTGATATTTGCTGCAATGCAAAAAACTACTAACAAGACTTGCAGAAGAGCTTGAATTGAAAATATCCAAACTTGCTTTGCTTTTTTGCTCGTTCGTTTCGTTGCTGCAGGAAAGATTATATGCAGAAGAGGTACACAGACAGACTTTTATTTTATGCCTTTCAGGTTTTTTTTTGCAGAGCGCCTCTGATTGTATTTATATGTATGTATGTATATTTTTATGTGTGTGTACCTTGCAAAAAAAAATTTATTTCGTGAGTATCAACGGCAACACAGTTAAAAAAACTGATCACCATGTGGCTTAGTTGTTTGTGGCTAAATGAAGAAAACTCTCTGACTCTGATGATTAATCTGAGATGAAGGATGATTCAATATGGAAAAGAGTACAGGAAATTTGTGTAGATGGCTATACGACGAATTTGTAAACTTTTGGTATTGAAAAGAAAAACACCGGGTTTGGGTGATCTGCTTGATGTGATGATGATTTGGGGCACAACAGCCGTATTTTCTGTTTTGTACTTTTTTGCTTGTAAAATTTGCAACGTTTAATAAATTTTCCAGTAGTATACCAAGCTAATGCTGGTATCAAATTTATATTTTGGAGAAAACTTGTGCGTATTTATATATTAGTACACAGTAGCGTCTTCTCTTCTCTCTGATTTTTCAGAGCTGTTTAGCAACTCACGGCTCGTTGCAAACTGAATGAGTCAACTGTGAACACTTTGGTGGTATACACTACTAGTAAGGAAAAAAATTTATGAATGAATTCACCCCACCAGTGAGAGTGCCTCCCTTTCCCTCAGCTCTTTCTTTCCGAGGGGTCATGACGTCAAACTGGCTGTGACGTCTTGAGTACTACACACATTTCATACACTCTCTCTCTACTACATTGACTTGCACAAACACCAGCCGAAAAAAAATTCGTTTCGAGCTAGCCACCAGCATTCCTTTCTCCATTCTAAACCATCCATCCATTCCTTTCTTCTCGTAACCATAACCATCCCATGATACCGGATATTCTACACCGTGCATGCAATCTCTCCCCCCCCCCCCAAAAAAAAAATGTGTAGATACAAGTTTGTCTACCAAAAAAATACTACTACGGCATTGTTTTCTCAATTTACACATGCACGTATACAAATGCATCTTTTTTCTCTCTTTATTATATATATCATGTATAATCATGTTCACATACTATTATACATACATATACTACACAAACAAGCTTTCTCTTTTTCTTTCTCTCTTTCTCAACCAAACATGCAGAGAAAGCACGGAGGACACACAAAGGACAACAATAGTTAGAATAACTCCATATAAAACATTACATATATTATATACCTATTTCCCGTTAGAAAATTGCTTCAAGAAGTTGCATGCCAAGATATTACACAAAAGTTTCTTAAGAGAGAACAAACATGTTGAGCAATGTGTGCAGTGAAACAAGTCGTGCTTTCTCTCCTACAATTTCCTTCCTATTTAATCCATACAACCTTATCATCGTCCTGTGTATATTTTCTATATATTACACGCGTATATTTTACTCGTCCTTTTTTCTAATCCTCTTTGGCCTGAGTTGTTACAATATTTCCTCTTATAACCTGAGTACATACGTCGATTATACTCTAGCATCACTACACAAAGCTTTACGTGACATGCTATCTCTTTTCCCCCCATATGACTTGATGTTAAGTTATATATATTATAGCGACTGACATCACATAAAATGTAGCATCATCTTCATCCAGCCTGCCTGCCTTGCTTGCTTGCAATATTCTTTTTTGGCTTGCTATTTTCTTTGGAAAAACATATGCTTTTATCGTACGTACGTCCGCGTTCTCACATTCTTTGTAAAAATGAATGTACGTAAAGTAGCAATACACTTTAGAGGCTTTCTTCATATTTGCTCGTTGTTGTAATGCTTCTTCCTTTTGTCATAGAGACAAACGTATATAAATAAATATAAGCTTTCTTTCTTCATGGAAATATCTATGTATCTTCATTTGTTGCTTGTTTACTACATCATTTTTTTTCTCGAGCGTTGTGCTGTCGTCATTGTTAAAACACTTGTTTTTCACTTTCTGCATTTTTCGTGCGGTGGTCTTGGTCTGGTAAGCTGGATGATGCCAAGAGACATATGGTATTGTGAATTATGACATGTTCATTTTAAAGAATGACTCATATGATTTACACTGCCGACTAAAACATTACTTTTTTTCTTTTAAAAATGTCATTCGCCAAGAAAAAAATTAAAACAAAAGTATAATCCTATCTTGTAAACGTGAAATTTTTCTTTTCTCTTTTCATTAGCCACCTGTAGACAGACTATAGACTTATCATTATCATCATCATCCTGTTTACTCACAAACTTGCAAAGAGCGGTGGTGGTAGAATTAGCAAGATACATTACCCGGTGTAGTATTACCAACACCCACAACTATAAAAATAAAAACAAAGTCTTTCTCACAAAGTTGAGACAACAGTTTGCCTAAAGGGATTGCACATTGTCTAAACTAGTCTCTTATTATGGATGACTCATTTCCTTCATCACCTTACGCACAAAATGAAAGTGGGTAATCTGTTTTGAGAAAATTTTACCCACACACAAAGAATTTTTTTCGTACTCAAGTTGGTGGTGTATTTAATCCATGTTTATGCGTGGTTTGGTTAGTCAGGTGTCTTCTCAGGCGGAGGAGGCCATTTTCTACGACTGTTACTTTTTCTCTAGAAGATTTCTCATTAAAAGTATTTTGTTTCTCGGAACGCCCCGCCGCTCCGTAAAAAACAAGGTTAGATGAAGGATGATGGTTTTGTAGGTGACTTATTTGATTAGTTTATCTCACCTACAAATACCTACGTATTTTTACTAAATATATATTTTTATTAAAGTGAAAGTGAACTTGCCCCCCACACATGCGATAGAGAGAGAGAGATGGATATGTTTTATAATAATTTTATGTAACAAATCATTCATCATTAAGCAAACATGATTTTTTTTTGACTGTGTGAACTGTAACGAGAGGACATTGTAAGATGTAAAAAGGGAAATTGCTTATTGTACTGGAAGAAAAATCAAGCCCACGCACGCACATGCACTTAAGCGTGATATGGAGGGAGGGAGTGAGGTAGGCAACAAGCAACAGTTACAAAAAAGATCAAGTTACATAAAATTGCACCTTAATTTTTATACCTACCTTTACAACTACATTTATGTACATATCGTATGCACCTAGTTCATATCATATTCATATTATGCGGTTTTATCAACAACAAAAACAGCTACACACATTTTTATTCTGATCTCCAAAAAAAATCTTTTTTCATTATCATTATTTAACCTTTACACTTGAAATTTCTCGGTTAGTTAAACATGTAAAAAGAGAAAATGAATATTTATGAGTTTTCTTTACATATTTCACCGAAATAAATTAGCAAAGGTTGGATTCATTTTTTAAAAAGTTAGTCATGTGTAGCAGCCCTATATTTTCCTTTATGGTTATCTGCTAGAGCCAGTAATTCTATGCAAATGCATATCCCATATAGTTTCTTCTACGAAGTAAAGCTTTGATATGCATCCGAATCACATCAAAACATGTCATTTAAACACCACTTGTTAGCGCATATTTTGCATATTTTCGGGTTTTAGTGCATATTGCATATATAGCTGCATATTTTGGCATTTAAGCGCATATCAAAAATATGCACCCAAAAATTGTCAATTTTGCTCCTAATTTTGGTTTTTGACCATAAAGAATTGTTGATTTGACATAAAAATCCTAGTATTTACTTGTATTTTTTTCAAAATTTCGGTATTTATTTCAATAAAATGCGTATTTCATGATTAAAACAGCGAGCAGTGTGCTATTAAAAGCTCCTATCAGAACATGCTCGTACATTTTGGCCTGAAAAGTAGGAGGTAGTACAGCAAACCTTGTTTTGGTTAGTAAATTTTTATGAAAATACAAAATATTACACCGAAATGTGTGGTAGGGTTAAAAAAGGAAGCATTTGCCCCTTTTATATCATCGTAGTAAAAGTAGTACTACAGTAAATTCGTCGTAAAATTTCAATAGTTGGTAAAATACACATCCCGTCCTTCCCATCTGGAGCTTTTAATGATTTTGCTTCCTTAAACAATACTATTTTACAATCTACTGTGCAATTAATTTGTCAAGTATATTTATATTTTAGGGGTAATAGTTATTTTTGTGTACAAATAGTCACTTAAATACGTTAATATTTCTCAATATTAGAGCATATTTTGCAAGTTTTTAGTGCATATTTAAGCGCATATTTCGACTATTTTTGGTGCATATTTAAGCGCTTATAATGACGATTTTTAGCGCATATTTTTACTGGCTCTAATAATAATCATCTGATACGCTGAATTTAATATTTTCAACGGCAAATATTGCACATTTTTTGAATGCATTCTCTATGTTGAATGCACCTCTCCTAATCACAAGGTAATCAAATCACAGTCAAAATCTGACATGTTGCTGCAGTCAAGTCACACACAATGTGGAAGTAAATCAATAGAACTACTATTAGCTATGTACAATATTCCTATTTCATTGTATGCTTTACTTGATGTAGGCTATGGTTCTCTTTTGTTTGATGTATGAAATGACGGTGACGTTATTCTTTAAGCCTCCGCTCTCAGCTCCTATTGAAGATCCTGATATATAATAGAGTACCTACTGACTACCTACAAGAAATTATCATTCATTCTCATTTGTTCAATGTAAATATTAAACACTATGCTCAGTACCAAGTACCAAAAAACCCTTTGATAGAATTTTTACCAGTGACTGCAATGAATTGTTATGGTAGATCAAATTCATTATTCTAAGACGATAATGTCTACTAATGTGAACTAAATTTGAGTTTTGCTTTTGATTTTTTTAAGCAAATGTAGAAAATTTAAGGTACATATTGGTTGGCAGAACATTGTAAGTAACAACAATGTTGTTAAATTGTAAAAGCAAATATGTATTATAAAATACACGTAATTACATCAAATCAGTTACGCAGGCACCACTGCAGACAATAACTTCTGTCAGTCAAGTCAGTCTATCGAAATGCTGATGCTTTTGATGGTGTTTCTTATATACTCTCTGCAAATACTATAGAAGAAGGTTTATATTGCACCATATTATAGTGCTACCTTCATTTACGACACATAGACTGAGATCAGCAGGTAAAAGACAGACAGATATTCAACTATGTAGAGGTGGTGGAATGCAAAATTCTTGCATTCTCTTAGCACCATTGCCTGCAGCACTAGAACACATAAACGAACAAGATGATGATGTGAAGCTGGTTGGTGGTAAGATAACATAACCAATATTAACGCAACTGTTTTATATTGTGATGCGTTATCGGGTTAAAGAGAAAGTGAAATGCTTTATTCCTAAAATTCCCTACAATCAACAATTGTATGCGGCAGTCGTGATGATAAGGGCTCAAAACGCATGATGTAGCCAACATATATCCATTCACTATTCATTCACAATACACATTATGAAGAGATTGATTGTTGTCAGGAATATGAACTAAAAAAACTATCTTCTCTTTTACAATTTTTTTCTATGAATCAATTTGTGAATTTTCTTGGTTATTTCACATCCCATCACTTCAGCCATAGGTATATTTTTAATGTGTACTTCATATGCTAAGCTATAAATCCTTGCACTCTCATTCTAATGATGAAATTAAGTAGATAAACTTCATAGAAATGAAGATGATGATTCATTTACATTTTCTGTACAAAAATGGCAATTTAATGTACTGTAATGCAGGCAGACGGTTTGTAGTGTGTTGAAGTTGAGGTACTACCATGTCTGTAGTGTTTATGGTATGTTGTGTTTTCTGATTATAAATGTGCGAAGAAGGGTCTACATGAGCAATAAGAATTTCGCATAAAAAATGAACAACAATTACTTTGCTTCACCAGCACTTTCTTTGGTCTTCTGATAGAACGATGGATAGTTGATGAGTGAAGAAGCCTGTGAACAGGAAATAAAATTTATTATAGTACATTAAATGGAGAATAGCTTATGGTTGTTTGAGCATGCAATATACCTCCTTACAAGTTATTGAATCATCGAATATAATTTATTTGAGATAAGGGGTCCCACATAAATATATACTCTACTTTTTTCATGTCATGCAGCCATTATTACAAAGCAGGTATCTCAATCTTTAAAGTGCTATACCATTAGATTGATTTGAGTTGCGGAGGGTCATAAAAATGACGTAAAGAAAAAGATGAGCTGACATAATAATTTTCCTGCTACGCGAATAATAACGCATGTAAAATATTTTTATGAATGCGCACAGATTGGTGTGTGTACAAATATTCATAAACATGAGACTTAGACAAGCCATTTTTTATTAGTTTATCATTTTATCAACATCAACATAATAAAACTCATTAGAATTATGTGCATGCTAAAATGTACGTATGAATGTCTATATACATTGAATATCAAACAAAGTTTGCAATTGGGGTAGCATCTTTATCGCGAATTTATTAATCCTTGTTGACATAAAAACAACAATGCTCCGCAAGATTTTCATTTTAAGAAGGCAGTTTGAGAAATTAGTAATATCGAAAAATAACTTCATGTGCTTTTGAAAGGATTTGATGTATTTAAGACAAGATAAAGCCATTAGATAAATATGATTAGTTTGATGAGGATTTTATATGATTGGTGATATGTTGAGATTTGAAGCATTCTTTGTGTTTTTGTCCAGTATGCAAGATAATTCATGTACACAGAATAATTTGTGGCCTAAATAACAAACGCGGTTGGACACTATGCCACTATGGTGCATGAATATTGAGAATTGAGACTACCTTGTTTCATCTCAAGTTCAAGGTAATCTACACACTAAAATGATCGCTGTCAATGATGCTACATGTTGGCGATGAGGATGTTGTTTGCTAATGTTTGGTGATGCTGATCAATGCACATATGAAATATATAGGTGGTCACGATGTGATGAAATGATCATGATCGCGAAATATTATATATATTATGTTTTTGAAAAGAAACACGTCACGATATAATTTATGTATGCCTAAATATAGCTTAGATTACATTGTGTAAAGACCCCCATGATTTTGAGATATTCTTAGCTTTTAAAGTTAATATCTTTGCTTTGTTAAAGTTTGGAGGTCCAGGTGTAACTGTTTATAATGCAGAAAAAATGTTGAGCTAGGGTTTCAAGAAGTTAGTGTTTTAATACACACGATTAGTTCAATTTTATTCATTATTGGAATATGCTCAAGGTTGTCTTACAACATGAAATGAACACATTTTCCAATCAATGGGCAGTGCATATCAAAATATATCAAGACACGACTGAAATATTTTTCAGCATGCTTTGACCATGATTACAAAATACAAACATACGTACGTATCCATAAAATCATAAATGATTACATTTGATTTTCGCAGATATTGAGTATTACGGCCAAACGTAAATAGTCAACAATGGAATACATATCTCTTGTTTCATACGATTAAGATGCATCGTATTTTGTGCAATCGCCACACCCAACTCTTAGTGCAAATAAACGCTAATTGGGATTTTTTATTCATTGCCAATCAATGTATCTTAAATTATTCGCAACATCCAAATTATTGTGCAATAAAAGTACCATTTTTTACGAAAATCTTTTGGGTTTGGAACAACTCTTCGCGAGGACGAACAAAACTTTTTTTGCGCGTTCAACGTTGTTTTTGTGCACTGCTTTGGCAGCAGGAAGGCTTATTGTTGTAAAATCATCTGGGAATTTACTAATTAATTCGGATAACCATTGGTATTCTCAATTCTCAACAAAGATGGAATTTCTAATCTGGCAACACCAGAAATATAATTGCATTTACGAAATTACTTGAATTCAACTACCCACAAGACCAATAGGCTGTTATGGTACTAGTGCATGGAAAATTCAGCTATAGAATAAGTTTGTGAAAACAAATGCGAGCATTGAAGCAAACGTATGGCATCAAATAACCTGTAGGAGTACATTCACTTTATGGCATGGAGTATTTGTAACGCGAAAGGAGATTCTTTCTAGCCATAGAATTTAGAGCTGCATACATAGAATGTCAAGAAAAGGGTAAACCTTGAGCAAAAGGGAAAATCGTTCCATATGGAGATTTTTAGTCTATTTTGGTCCAGACCGGAGCCTCCGATGTTTGGGAAATGATTTTTTCTTTTTCACATCACCGCTAAAGGAATACGGTGTGTGTTTGCCTAGATAGTACTTCATGAACCTACTATAAACATACATAGTAGACGTACTTTCCAAAAGCAAAGTTGTTATGTTCAACTCACCAGAGAGAAATGAAAAACTGTTGCTTGTACTTGTTCTTTACACATCGTCTTGTGTTCTTATGTGGCATCGCTGTGGGAGGATGTTATTGGCATAGTAAGCTTTTGTTACTTTCACGGGAGATTGGAGCTCTAGTCTTGAAATATAGTGTTGGTTAGAATAATGTACTACGAACGACTTCATGATGATGACGTAAAATTAGTAGTGGGAGAAGTGACACGCAGGGATGAAACGAGCAGAGAACTGTTATATTTTTTGCTTTGGTAGCGTCAGAAGTAAAACTTTGAACTGGAAGAGTAATCTTAGTATTGCGTCATTCACATATGTCCCTTTGTTTGAAAGGGTTAATTGCAGAAGGAAAGGAAAAACCCAAACGGAACAGTGAAAGTTGTATCATTAGCTGTAGGGAAAGAATATAGTCATGCATGTATGTTATGTTAACATCTTCGGTTTGACGAATAAATAGTTTAATGTGGTCTATCATCTATTGTATTGCGTAACATTTAAAACTAATAAACAGCTACGTCAAAATCTCTTGTGTAATTTATGCATTTGAGGAAAAATTTCCTAGAAATTCATGTCTGTGACTCACGAAAACGAACAATCACATGTATACAATGCATGTAATATGTAATTTCATACTTAAAATTAACTTTAAGCGTGAATCCACATAATAAATATGTAGTGCATATATGTAAGTGCTAAATAAAATTAATTTTACAACTAGAATATTACATTATTTTCTTGTAAAAATGACAATCAATCAAGGCGACTTTATTGCGAGCTCATTAATTTCACAATTACAAATTATTACAAGTGATAAGTGAGTGAGATCATAAAAACAATCACTTGGTTTCACAATTTCATTCATCTAACAACGAACATGCATATATAAATACCTAAGTATTCATATTTCATATAAACTTGTTTCCTGCAAAAAGCTAGCTTATCGCTACTTATAAATTTGCTACGGAGGTATTACTTATATAGAATTAGTAAATAAAATGATGGTGAAATATCCAGCATCTTCCAATCCAAGGTGTTTAGCTTCCTAATCTTTATATTTTCCGAGTCTGGGAAATTAGATTACGAATGAGTGCATTTTATCAGGATTTCATCACATACATATGCAGATTTATGGATTTATGGCGACAAAAAATACACACACATGCAACATGTATGCATATAATGTAGCTTTTACGTAGTTAGTATGAGTTTCAGTTTCATTGATCTTTCATTTTTTAACATGTTCATGCTTATCTTTAAGTCAGTGAATTTCAAAAATGAGTAAAAAATCCGGAAGTTTGGCACGATTAAGGTGTAGGCAGTATACAAGTAGTTTTTCTTCCATGCAGCTTGCATTTCTTGCAAATTAGCAAGTACATTGTAAATATTATTTTGTAGCCTCGTATGCGAAATCTTTAAAAGTTGTTTCATGGTCATGTAAGAAGAGCAGAAATGTTACCGAGTTCATTAGAAGAGCAGCTCTCTAGTGCAATAGCTGTAAAAGCTATGTACAAAAATATTATCAGAGTTGAATTACCTTTGCCTCATTTTGTGATTTTATAACAATCAATGTAGACTTGAATATAAGACATGAGAATTGTCAGTGTAGATCCATTAAATAAACACTAGAGTTTTTTATGTTTTCCCGTGGAAAAGAACATTCGTTCGTTTGATAAAAGTTCATAATGGGCGAAGGCGAAACCATAAATTAGGTGTACATTCAATTGTATTCATATATGATACTCATATAAATGACTGTTTTGTTGCATGCGTGCTTAATATGATAAATTCCAAACCGAATATTATTGACGTTTGTATTTTTTATGGAATATCAACTTCACACTAGCTTGAATTGAATACTGACAGATCTGTCTCTCCTCCTTTCTTTGATGGTGGGTAGGTTGTTGTTGTTACTTGCAAAGTGGTATTATTTGGTGCTTGTTGCTTACAAAGCATATTAGCTTAATTATACGTGTCTGTTCAAATCTGTTTACTTATTATCGGGCATATTCTCTGTTCTTT